>VXBH01008603.1:272945-293296 GCA_013400035.1 Rynchops niger | reverse complement strand
GTTTTTTTTTGTTTTTTTGTTTTTTTTTTTTTTGTTTTGTTTTGTTTTTTTTTTTTCCTCTCAAAAAAGACACAGGAAGAATGCAAGACAAGATAGAAGACTAACAGAACTTTCAGGAATAGGTTGACAGTGTTGTGTCCATATTTCCCAAGTATGCCTTCTTTATCTTTGGTTTAGACATGTCTGATTTGTGCCTTACCTCTGAGATGGGGAGAAACAGACTGCACTATTTGAAATATATTCCTTGTAAGTGTAACTACCTAGTCTGTCAGCATTTTTTCTAGTGATGGCATTTCCTTACTCAGCCATACCTTTTCCCTTTTGCTGTACTTTGACACATTAAATCTTTTCTAATACCCAGCTGAAGACAGGTAGCTCCTCCAACCAATTCCTGACCTATCTATTTGTATTTGAAGTTGTCCTTAAGCTTTCCAGTCTCCTTTAATTTGATTCTATGCATTGCTTCCTACTTTAACACAGAATTGAAGGCAGAAACAATCATATTCTTAGAATTATTCACAATTATTTTTCAACCTTGTCCCAAACAGATTTATATACTTTTTAAAGATGAAGTGTTTTAGAAGGCGGCATAGGTAGCTTTTCATAAAGTAAAAAGTTATAAAAGTTAAGTTAGCTAGTACTGTGGTACGTAGAGGAGCTACCATTAAAATCCTAAAGTCCCAATGTTATAATAGCAAACACTGAATTAAATTTAAAGTGAGTATTAGTTGTTTCAATAGGACAGGAATGACAGGCTATAGGGAGACAAATAAAAACCAAAAAGCGCCATATATTGTTTTGATAGGAAAAAGTTTGCTCTCTGGTCCAAGAAAAATACAAAATTCCTACAAGGAGTTCTGAACTTGAATATGTTGCATGAGAAATACCAGTTGCTCAAGAGAAAGCGTTGCCTGGAACATACCTGGGGGGAAAATAATCCACATCACAAATAAGTGGCGAAAACCAAAACTGAACAGGCTAGTGCAAAGGATATGTGTTTTCATGTGTCTTCAGCCAGATGGCAGAGAAACATACTGAATATACATATTGCTAAATATCTGATATAGATATAAACACCCTATAAAAAAAAAAACAAAACAAGCGAAATAGTTGTTGTTTGCTAATCTGCCTCTCTTACCCTCAAGGTCTCACAAGCAAAATATTACAGTTTGCTAGGAAAATGTAGATGTGGTTCCTCATCAGATTTGTATAATAACTCCTATATAACAACAAAAAAAAGGACGCCAGCAGCTTTTAATATAATATCAAAGCACAATGTAAAGACAGGACTCCTGCAGGTTGTATACCCTGACTAGCAATACAGATGGTGGAAGCAGAAGGCTAGCAACAATAAAGTCTACAGTATTCCAGACTAGAGTGGCAAATGACAGGAATTAACACTGTAGCTGAAAGTCCAAGAGATGGAATTTTAACAGTTAGTGTGAGATGTAGAACACTGCTCTCACTGAAATCAGCTGACGAGTCTAATAAGTTGCCTTTTAAGGCATTGTGATTCCTTCCGTCCATGGCATTTGCATGTGGTATAGAACAAAACCACACGGTACTGGAACGAGTAGTTACCACAGAAAAGGAGGGGTAAAACAGCTCATCAGCTAACTACTCACAAAACCATAGAAACAGAGAGGCAACATAAAATTTAAACCAGGAAGCCTGAACAATGCAGTCAGAATTAGTTTCAAGGAAACAGACCTATGCAGGTCTCAACTTTTTGACAAAAGCTGGTTGTTGTTTTTTTTTAGGAAAGAGGAGTCAGGAAAGCCTGAAGATCTAAAGGTGTATGGAAAGAGGCTACAGAAACAGTTCACAGTGAAAAACACTGTGAGAACTTTCCTCTGTTAACTACATTAATTCTAACTGTAACCCTACTCTGAATGTGCCAGAAACCCTCATTTCTTTTGAACTGCAATTTATTGTGACATCTGAACCTACAATAAAGGGCATGAAGATAAAAATCTAATCATACTGAAGCTATGACCATATCATGCACAGAGATTAATAACAGCAGGAATGATAAAGTTGTAAATGGAAAATAAGGTGATTCCATTATAAAAATAAGTCTATTACCTAATATTCTATAACAAGGATAATTAGTTACATAACTAGTTCCACCCAGATTTTATTGAAAAATGCTTTACTGTCAAGTAGGAGTCTATGAAGATGGAAAATAAGATGCAATAAATAAATAAAAGATAAACAAGCAATAACTTGTCTTTTCCTTTGTAAGTAGGAAAATTTCAGAAATAAAATAAGAAATACTGTTGGTAATATTAAAACAAAAAAAGCACTAATAGAACAATGACCACAGTTTTGTATTATGACTCTGAAGATGCTCAAAGAAACTCTAAATCAATAGCCTAAAATTCGTACAAAATTATGTGTGAAAAAGTTACATACTGGTTCTTAATTTGTTATGTTTTAATGGAAATACTATTATTAGTGAACATAAGTGTGGAGGATAGAGGAAAAATGACAGAGGACATGAATCATAGTAATTATGGATAAGGAAAGAACTCAGAACTACTCCAAACTTAAATGTTTTGTAGAACATTGAACTTATATCTACAGCCAAGTAGATCTGTGGAAAGACATACTAAGAGTGTCAAATGAATGTTCTGAAACAGAGAAAGAGGGAACAAAACTGGATCCTTTTGGAGACCTACTAAACTGTAGGACAGGATTCTTAAAATGTCATTTCAAACACTAACAGGAAACTTAAATTTTGAAGAAAGGCTACGTAATCACCACTGCTAATGAGTATAGTTATCCTATTTCTATAAACACCGTGTCAAAAATTCTAAACAAGAAACCATAGAACAGCACTAGCTTTGACGCGAGTTAGAACTCAGCTACCAGGCAACGTGACATACGATGACATAATATGGGAACAAGGCTATCCTTTTCCATGAAGATGCTCCTTGTTACTTCTCATTATTAAATAATAAGGCAGACCCACAGAAAAGATCCATCTTCTTCAAAGGAGAAAAGAAGTGCTTTGCATCTAAATACTGCAAAACAGAGCTGTTGGGAAGAACCTGACGTCAGGCAGCACAAGTCAAGACACCTGAGCAGAACGAGTAAAAGTCAATATCTTGGAAAATTACAAGCAGTGACGTCAGTACTTTTTTTTTTTTTTTCCAGTAAGAAATGTTGTACGGTTAATAAGATCATGCAGATAAGCATTAAATATAGAAAAGTTCAATCAGAAAAAAGTTGCTTCTCTGTTCCTCAGAAACAACTAACATAAACGCTACTTTGAAGAATTATGGTTGTCTTAACATTGGAAGAGGGACCACACTTTGAAAGGTCTGGAAAACTTAGCATATACTTATATATAGCATATACTTACAGCATATACAACTTAGCATGAGGAAGTGTCAGAAATTTATGCAGTGGGCCTTTCCTGAGAAGTTTTCCCTTTTCTGGCTTCTAGTCATTGACACCTCAGTGTCTTTAAACTCCTGGTTCTTGGTCCTCCAATAACAAAGATTTGCCTATTAAAAAAAAAGTATAGTTTATATTTTTAAACTTTAGAGTATGGGCAAGGAACTCAGATTTACCAAGTTCCATGAAATCCGAGTGAGCACATGCCTAAGGATCCTCAGATAGAGGAAACTGCCTAACCTAATGTTTTTCTAAACCCTCTCTAACACAGTGAATATAAGGCGGGTTCTGATGCCATAAACTTGGCGGGAAGTTATTGTCATTATGACTTCCCAGTGACAAACTCACACAACTAGTCCTCCAGTTGTCCAACCAGTGTTATGAACTGTGGGACTGATCTACATCAATTAGCTCTACAACTCAATAGGTAATACGTGGTAAGACTTACCCAATTTCTTTATCAGGATGCTTGAAACTCTAGTTCCTAAATGTTACTAATTAGAGACAATTAAGAACTGCTCCAACTTTTTGAGAGATTACTAGATCAGTGAGGCTAATGATTCCCTGAATCAAAAATATTTATTTCAGCAAAAGTAGTAATTTTTTTATCAGGTACTGCAGAGAGAAGAAAGAAATACAAAATAGGTATCCAACAGTAAGTTTAAAAAGCAAGTTGAGACTTGTCATAGCCATGACTACCAGAACTAGAACTTGTAAACTGAAGCTGAGAGAGATGCTTTTTAAACGTTGTGTTTGGTATCTTAACTTTCTTTCAGTAATGCAAAGTAATTCTTCCTTCACTGATCATTTTCACATATGGGAATTTATCCTTACTGTAACTACAAAGCTTTTAGTACTTCGTGCATGAGCTCACAGCACTATTGACACAGTTTTTGCAATGAATTATCCAAAAGCAGTCATCCCAAAGTGCTCTTGGGTAGCTATTAATATTGCATATCCTACATCGCCCATTTTCTCCAGGCATATTCTATTTGTTTCCTCCAAATAGACAACATTTATACCCACACACAAAAACCTCACAAAAACATTTATCAGCTCTTTAAAAGAAGTTCTATTTTATCCTTTCCTGCCAAAGCTTTTAAACTGCTTGGTTTTGTCTCTTGTATGTGCCACTTGTAAGTGCTAATTTTATATTTTTTTCAGGGAAATTTACTGAATAAAATTTACAGCAATGTCCAATTTAAGGAGCAAGCTTTGCAGTCTGCACATTGAGCCGGAAAACAGGAAAGGCGCAGATATTTCCTACTCAACCAGGGAAGGAAAAAAAACCAAACCCCACAAACCTATTTCATCTGGACAGTACATAGCACATCTTTAGTATCCCCTTTTGCTTTTAAAGATTATTGAGTTTACCTGCATAGATACAAGTGTCAGCTGCTTTTTCTTCTAAATGCCTTATCACAGGCATATGATCACTACTGCCAACATTTCTGTTTGGAGACTAGCAATCTAACATCCCAAATCCTTGTGCATCACAGGAATAGACTGAAATCAAACTTGTTGAGTAGGCACTCATTTTTAAAAGTAGTAGAGACTGGCTGCTGATCTTGAGATGGGTTATAAGAGGTGATGAATTCAGCATAATGTCACAACTCTTCTGGAGTAAACTGGCCAATCAGTTGTGACACAAGGTTAAGATCAAAATCAAAGTCCCAAACACATAAAGACTCTATTAACTTTATAATCTGGATGCAGATTTATTTTTAAGCATTTTCTATGGAATTGTTCACTGATCCTAAAATGCAAGTAGGTTACTCTCCCAGATCTCATCCTGCACCTGAGAAATATTTCCAAGGCACTGAGTCAGTGAATATTTAATTCTAAAAGCATTTTTGTTCCTAAAAAGTTACACAGCTCTAATAGTACTGTCATGTAGAAACCTTTTAAAACCATAAATTTCTATAATCAGCAGTCTAAGCTTTTACCAGTTTAATTATTAAAAATTTCCAGGGATATGTGAAAACTGAAATCCAAATTCTTTGAATGTATAGTGCAATCAATAATTATCATAGGAATACATTTGAATATGTAGGTCAATTTTTTGAAATGCAATGAACATCTCACAGGAACAAGTATATTATGCATAGCCCTCAATAAACGTAAAAGAGTATCCCACAGTTAACACCTATTAATGCTATCACAAAACTTGAAAACACATAAATATACTAAAGAATAATTTAAAATCAACATTTGCTTCCCAAGCACTCTAATTCCCCAAAACCTACAAGGGAGGGAAAAAAAAGGGAGAGAGAAGAGTGATATAGCGATTTACCCCTGGGAAAATACTAAGGCCTAGGTCCCTGTCCAAAAATTTAATTTTCAAATTACTTAGTCTTTCAAGTTTGTAAGACACAACACTTTCACGAGATATTTTCAACGTGCCATACTGCACCAACGTGCAATATTGGTTTGGAACATTTCAGCTTGAAAGACCGGAGTTTGTTCATGAATGCTGCTGCAGAGCAGTACAGAATTTGGCTTGGATTTTTAAACATAGTTGTTCATAGTGCACACTGTTGTAACAGTATACGTATCTAACACTGTATTTGAAAAACATTCATTAAAGCAACACCTGAACTTACGAAGACACAAATACTTAAATCATTAAACAGAATTTACTTCAAGAAAATCCAGTAAGTAAGTATTATGATTATTCACATACTATGTCAATATGACTACAGATACTGGTCTGATCCTCTGGGAGTTAAGTGATTTCTTGGTATTTATTCAAGAACTGAATGGACCTGGTTATTAGTTACAGCTACAGTAATGACACAGATTCACATTAGGACTGAGATTCAATGTTGTTTCATTCATGCATTGAAACTGAGTGAGAATCCATGTGTGTTAACTAAACAGTGAATAGTCATGAAATTTGGTAATTAACTATACAGGCTTATTACAAGGATTATATGTGAAAAAAGATATGGTCAGTGTAACCTGTGAATGAACTCCCTGCAAGTTCACCCACCATGCATTGGCAATACATTGTCAGTATTAACTCTAATGAAAAATACCTAATTTGTCTAATAGAAGTAAATGATAAACAAGACCACAGCACGTCAGGAATAAATACTCATTAGGATTTTTTTCTGTGGTCCTCTGAATAGCTTTGCAAAGACATTTGGTTCTCCGCACTGACACAGTGAATTTAAGGCTAAGAAATATGCTTAGAATAGACCTAGCTTGCTAAAGTACACAACTCAAGTTTTTAGGATTTAAATACATATGACTCTTAGTAATGTGTTTTAGCCACAATATGGAATGTAAGATCTGGTGTTCTATTTACACACACACAGAGGAGAATAGCATTTAAGAGGTTAACATGAATTGTATTGAGACAAAAATAAAGTATGTAAAACAAAATTCTAATTCATTATTTTCACAAGACTGTTACAAAGTTTTCAAACCATTATTTTTAGTGAAGTCACATATCAGCACCCAAAACTCACAGATTCTCCATGGCTGCTTAGTATCTTTGAACTTAGTAAGCTATCTCTTTCAATTCATTTCCTCAGTGCATTTATGTGCTTGACCAATTCCTCCTGGAATCGTCTGTGAAAAATTGGCATCGCTTACCTTTCAGTCTTCTGGAAGTCAACTAGTTTTAAAGGAGACGTGACGTGTATCATAGACAGCAGTTCAACCGTTTTGTTCCAAATTTTTTTGTTGTTGTTGTTTTAAATACTTTGGTCAAAGTGTTTTAAAAGGGTTTTTTTTGTCCTGTGATGCATCCAGATTACACTTATAGGTAGAGTTACCATACCAAACACCCCATGTGTGATAAAACACATCTTACAAGCAAAGCCACAAATGTATGAATACTCTAATTAAACTATCAACGATCTGTTCAAAGAGTTATTATTCTCTGTACAATAAATTCTCCAAATTCTCCAAGTATTTTATTTCTCAACAATAAGACTAGAAAGCACCTTTACAGCAGGTTTCACTGTATCTGTCTCTTTCTCTGTTGTTATGATCACCAACCTCAAGAACAAATGTGCTCCTCAAGAACAAATGTGGGTATTATTATGGTAAGTTGTCAGCATCCTGAATTCTTCACAGGTGTGGACATGCTCACAGAGCCTACCTTGGCAAATGCACTGAATAACAATATGGGTAGGATTAGAATGAGCATACACATTACCTGCATGCAGATCAAAAGCACAAAGCTGTCTGGAGGGTGCTTGCCCAAAACTGAGCATATTAAATGCCACACTGATAACTGTCAGCCTCTGAGAAAGGAAGGAAGAGGAAGACAAACATCAGCCAAATCAAACAGTTTCTGGGAAATTTCAAACATACTTTAGAAATAAATTAAGAGTTCAGATGAAAAATATAGAAGAAACAAAAATTTGTAACAAGGGAGAGGAAGATACTTTAGAGTAGAAAGGGCAATACTCATCCTGATGGCCACGAGCAGCTAGCACCCAACCTGTACCCCATGTGTCCTATGGGAGGAGTGTGCATGATTAAAAGTTGGGGGTTCAGTTGTAGAAAGATTTGTGTTTATTAACAGTTTAAAAGTGCTTAGTATTCTGGATTATCTTTTGTACAACAGATACTAATCCCAAGCAGGTAGATCAATGACAGCAAGTTGCCCACATCTCAAAAGCTTCTGCTATCAGCCCACACCTGTACCTTTCTAAGCTCCATTTTTATTCTGTCATCATACATAACCCTTTCTGTGCAGAACTACTTATCGTTACTATTACTTATAGAAATTTTTATTTATTATAACAATAGCATTACAGCACACAATCATACAAAACTAAAAATCATACAAAATTACATTAAACAAGTTAGGTAATTGACACTCGGTTGTTAAACAATTGCCACTATAGCTAGAGAAGGTAAAATAGAGCTCTAAACCAAGAGATGCTCAGACAAAGCAAGCCTGTGAAGTGCTAGTGCAGAGGTTTTGCAGAGTTAATACAGTGCCTCTGGTATGTCACTATGAAAGGTAATATTTTGTTTATTGGGCTACAAGGTTAAAACTACTTATTTTTTACAGTTCATTTTATCACTTTGTTTCATAACCTCCTCTACCAACACGTCATAGAAGACACATCTCATGAATCACTAACAAAACCAAAAAGATTTGAGATGCATCCGTGTCCTTCAGACTTCTTAGGTGTACATGAATGCAAAAAGTGCATTTACTTTTAGGCTATGGCTTTACTTTCACATGCTTTTATATCCTGATCATCTGTTGGCCCTACAGATGATTTGTCAAGCCTACCTAATAATATATTTAAAAAACACTTAATATTTGTTTTATTGCCTTCCAGCTTTGCCCTCAAATTTGCTTTTTGGCTTTTTCACATGAAGTTTGAAAAAGTGTATGGTTGTTGTCCTCATTGGGACAAAAAACCACCTTAGTGAATGATGCAGCCTTAGTAATTTAACTAACCTATCGTCAGGTAGCTCTAAGAGCTGGGCTGCCTGGTGAGCAGGAAACAAAGGTGACCCCAGCAAAGTCAGGGCAGCGTCCCCACTGACCAGAGGAGCACAACCCACAGTACCCAAGCAGGGTGCTAACAGCAGGCTCCGCAGATGGTCCCAGACAAGCAAGATGATGAACCAGGTCCAGAACTCATCCAGGGAGCCCAGTCAGAGCCATAGGAGAAAGGGCTAGAGACAGAACTGGAAGCAAGACTACAACACAGGGACAAGGTCCCTTCAGGAGTTAGGGCTACACATAAGAACAACCACAATGTAGTTGAAAATGGAACTCCCAGCATAACGGGCTGAGGAAGCATGGCCTGGATGTCCCAGGCAAGGCTGATCAGGTGTGGTGGGTCCAGACCTCAGCTTAGGGCCAAACTACCAGCCTCTCACTCTGCCTCCTCAACAGAACGGAGGGAGAGAATAAGCGGAACAGCTCGTGGGTTGAGGTGAAGACTGGGAAATCACTTACCAGTCACCGTCACGTGCAAAATAGACCTTCAATGGGGAAGATGAATCAAATTTACTGCCCATTAAAACAGATTCAGGTAGTGAGAAACAAAGACAGAAAAATCAAACAAGCATCCCCAACCCACCCCAGCCTGTTTCCCAGGCTCACCTTCACTCCTTACGTCCTCCCCCTGAGCAGCGCAGGGCGATGGGGAACGGGGGCCTGCGCTCAGCCCAGGGCAGCCCCTCTCTGCCGCTCCCGCCTCCTCAGGCGTTTCCCTGCTCCAGCCCGGGCCCTTCCCGGGGGCTGCAGGGAAACCCCTGCCCCAGCGGGGTCTCTGCCGGGGCACCTCGGCGGGGGCGCCCGGAGCCCCTCCTCCCCTCCTCCCGCTCTCCCCTCGGGGCTCGCAGGGCTGTTTCTCACCCGGTTTCCCTCAGCCCTGGCTGCCGGGCGGCGTTTTGCCCTTTCTGAGCCGGGCTTTCCCCGCGGCGCCCGCCCGTGGCTGAGGGGCTCAGCTGTGCCCTGCGCTGGGGCCCTTGGAGCCGGCTGGAACCGGCTGCGTCCGGCACGGGGCAGCCCCGGCCCGGCCACGCAGGGGCCCGCCTGTGGGCACCAACACGATTAGTTCATCAGGGCAATTAGAGCCACGTGGTGCGGTCAAGGCCCGGACACCAGCTATTAAGCAATACCCAATGCCTCTTTTGAAGTTTTGTCTTGCCCCACCGCACATCCTATCCTTCAGTGTCCAACCCACTTGCTGATTCAACCCTTTTAGTTGCTGTCTTTTTAACAAGCATTTTTTTTTTTTTTTGGACTTTTGCTGCTTTTGTAAAGGTGTTTCATCTTAAGTTACATGGTGCTGCTCTCACAACATGACTCCCTTTTAGAGGAAAGACCCATGTGAGGCTGTTTCTCCTTCTGTGGTTTCCCCAGCCAGCTCTTCCATCAAACAGAGTCCATGAAGCTTCCATGAAGCTCATGCTGGAGCGGCCGGATCCAGCAGCCTGGCATCCGCCAGCCCCTACCCCAGCATGGCACCCATGCAGCAATGGGGCTTACTTTGGAGGTTGATGAACTCGGATCTTTTCCACTGCTTTTGGTGTGCTTTGCAGGCTACTTCTTGATCTCTTCACGTATTACCTACTTCAGGAGAAGCCACAAATCTGGGGATTTTTTTGCTGCTCTGCTAGTATGTATTTAAGGAGAGAGAGGGGCACAAATCATGCAAACACTAGTGGTCAAATGACTAGCATTTTTTTTTCTACATTATTATTTGACAGAATTTTCTCTCCATTGAATTTTTTTTTTTCCTCTCCTGGCTTTTCAAATTATTTTTTTCATTTCTACTCATGTTTTTTTAATGAATTTGAGTCCAGCAATATTATGCCTTTAAGCTGAGTTTGCTTTAGTTTCTCTGGTATTGAAACATATCAAGATTTCATTACCATTTTTACTTCTGCTTTTCATGCTATTTGAACCATTAATAATTTAACTTTTTCAAAATATGACCTATTTTCCTAATGTAGACAAGCCTGTAACATTAGCTATCTATGAAGAAAAATAAGTTGATTCAGTTATGCAAATAGTTAGCAAATGAAAGAGGACTGGGTTTCTCTGCAATATGACTTACATTTCTAAGAAGTTGTAAAAAGATAAAGTATAATGGGAATATGAGGAGCAATAATCAGAGGAACCTTTATAAAGGGAAGGTTTGCCTGAGCTGTTTACCAACATTCTTCGGAGAAGCCAGAAAGCACATAGATAAGCAACACTGCAGTCCATCCAAAGGGCACCCCTTTTTACAAAATCTCTACAGTAGGTATTTCTGTATCATTGAAACGTAGCATCTCCATAGCATTTTAAACAAACCAGAAGTCATACCCCCTCTACAGATTGTGTACCTTATAAATTTTAAATTGACCCTTAAGATTAAGGTCACCTTAGCTAGTCTTCTTGCTTTCCTTCCTTCCCACATGTATGTATAAGGACACTATTTCATTTTGGTCACTCACACTGTTCATTCCAGGAAAAGGCTATCTGTATTTTAAGTTTTGGTAACTCTCATTGCTAAAGAGGTGGAGATGTGAATCAGTGCAAGTAACATCCGAAGATTATCAAACAGCTGGTCACCACAGCTCAAGAGGATGATATAAAAGGCTAGGGGGAGGGGGAAAAGGAGAAGGATTAATGTAAAATTATTTGAGTCTTTTATCTCTCCCACACCTACGACAAGAAACAACTGATTCAAGTGACAGGATTTCAATAATACTGTGTAATAGGAATCAAGTTCATCAAATGCAATTCAGCTCTACTCAAGAAAAACAACTAGAGTTTTAGGAGTTACTAGGAAGGGAATAAAGAGTAAAACTGGAACAGGCATAAATACATATCTATGATGTGCCTATGTTTTGAATATTGGACTTATGATACTTAGTATCAAAAGAAGGTAATAAAAGGTTTATTTTGATTATAGATTACCTGTGTATAAAGAAAAAAAGATGACTGGCCACCTATCCCAAAATCATCATTAGCCTGGTGATACCACCTGGTGCTGGTAAATTGCATGTTTCATGACCTACCCTAAGTCAAGCAAAACCACCACACTGACTGAAATAACTCATTTGAAATGCTGTCTTGAATATGGCCAACTGCTAGGTGACGTGCAACAATAATTCCTACATAAATTTCTAGGTCTTCTGGCAATAAATATAGGGATGAAATTCAGGAGAACCTTCAACCACTGACGGCTGGAAGCTGGGAAGTTATAAAAAAGAATGGGACACTAACCTCTGGCAGTTACTATACTTTTCACTCCAAACTCCTGTGTTAGAAAACAGAATTGATTAACCATATTTCATATATCAGCATGATTTTATGTAACGACTAAAAGCAGGAATATAGGTAAATAGGGTAATACAAGATTAAATAGGGGTAATACAAGATCCTGAAAGTCTTAATTAATAGTAATTTCATTCTATATATCATTTAAAGATAACAGGAACATACCTTAAAGGAATGTAATGGTATGTTGGATAACTGCAAAGAGCCACGTTGACATACGTTCTTCTTTAAATGACAAAAACAGTTGGCAAAAGCTTTATTGACCTGCATGATGTTGATGTTCTAAATAGGGTTTACTAATAACTAATACTTGGTGGCCACAAAATAGCTTGGAAATTAGGGGGTGGGGAGGAAAGTAAACACCTGAACACCACTTCTTGAGTAGATCAATAACAGAAATGGAAAGGCATAGAAGGATAAGCATAGTTTTCAGCTGTAGTTTGTTTTCTTATATGGCTGCCAGTCCCATATCTTTGAAGTTCAAAATTAAAACACAGAGGTAAAATAATAAAAAAGGACAGGAATCGCCTCTGCATAGGAAAACAATGAAAGCTTATGTCCTTCACTGGAAGTATTACAAGTCTTGGGGTTTTTTGTTACTAGAACTTCTCAGAGGAAGTGAGAAGGATCATGCTGATACTTAGGAAAGAGGACAAGTAACTGGAAGTCATTTTAGAATTCGTATCAACAAGATGTATATGACTACAAACAGATGAAAGATTTAAAAGTTGACTATGCTGAATTTATTCTTTTAGGTTGAAATTTGTTCAATGATCAGCCTAAATCTCTCTACACTGAAATATAGCCACAGAAAGAAGGATAGAATGAGTACAACAGTTGTGCCAGAGACATCACCCTAATCCTACCCATTGCTTCCTGCCTCTCCAAAATTAGCTGATTGGAGAAAAAAAAAAAAAAAAAAAAAAAAAAAAGGATAAGGGGTGCACTGTCTTTCCTTACCTCACTTGAAACACTACACTAGGAACGATGATGTGCCAGATATGGCAGTGATGCCTATCAGTTCCAGTTGCGAGGAATGCACATTGCTTTCCCTTTACAGTACTGAAATCACAGTATCACAGTACTGAAATCACATTCCGGGATGCTCTGCCATCCATACCTTATGGTTGAAGAATGGTGCAAAACGTCTTTCCCTTTCATCCCCCTAACTCTTATCTTCCTCTCTCACACCTTTAGTAACTCTCAGAGGAAGAAGGGTTGCAAAAGTACCACGCCCTTTGCCAAAGGCATTGCTGCATCTATTTCTTTCATTTTGAAAGCAAATAGGTAAGGAAAAATCAGCTAAGATCTCTAAAATGATAAAACACTGTAATTTTGATTCAGTTATTATCACAAAAGCAGACACCTGCCTTCAAAGAGTTTTGATGTTATTGGGGCTTCCACTTTTCAAAGAATTCCTTAACAACAATTGGGATAAACCTGGAAAGATATTTACAGTATACCACAAGGTCTTGCCTTGCCTTACATTACTCCTTTGGAAATTGTAATTTATGATCAAACCTATGAGTCACCAGCATAAGATCTCATTTTTATTCTTGTCCAAATTATAGAAAGATTTAACTTGCTATGTTTCCTCCGACCAGTATCTCTGCTTAACACTGTCAGTAACACCAGTGTCTTCTACATATATTTTAGATTTTACAGCTCCCCTTCTTGTTGAAAGACTGCAATAAAAAGTAACCACAGACACTATGTTAGAGAATTTTACCTCTTGATTTAAATTGTATAAAATACTTCAGATTTGTAAAAAACCTGGATTCTTACAGAGGTTTTTGTTTGTTCATTTTAGTATTCAGAAGTCTGGTTTCCTATACCCATATATCATTAAAAAGTTACTATTAATTTATTCACAAACAAGAAATGCATATATCTGCAATACCTCAAGATCTTGCCAATAAAAAACAGATTCCTCTAGTATTTTCTTTTCCTTGCTCACTGCCTGGGGAGATAACACAATGTATCTAAACGTTGCATACAGTTTTTGCTTTCCCTATCCCATCATAAACTTGTCCTTCTGCTGTTGTCTTAACTCTGCCTGGGAAGAAAAGAGAAAAGCTCCAGGAACTAGTTTATTCATTCATTTCTAGTAAAATACCATTTTTTTTTATTTTTTGACCTTGCCTGCCTGTCTTGTATTTTATACTGGCCTAACTATGTTATTTAACCATTTATTTTGCTAACAGCACAGAAATGACAGAATCACCCTTACTGCAGATGACATATTTATATAAAAGGGCCTAAACTGACAGAGCTGGTTTAAAGATGCAGCTACTGCAGCAAGGGCTGCCACAGAGCTGTGGTTTGGGAGGTAGAGACAAATGGAAAGAAAATGGCCAAGAAAGGGCCTAGTTCTCTTCACAGATTGATTATTTTGCTTCCTGTCTCTTACACAAGTGTGAATTCCCTAAATGAGGACACTGTTACCATTTTAACTCTATTCATATGTTAAAGAAATTAATTTTTACACAACTAAACTGCAGTTTAGCCTCATTTCAGGTGTTTCTTGTTACAAAAGAGAATAATCATGAAGATTGTCATACTACTTAATGTAATAGTATTCAGGTCTAATATACTAAAAGATCAAGATAGAAAAGTAACAATGACAATTATGCATGTATATAAATACATTCCTATCCAGCAAATTATTTAAATCTGTTCTTCATTCCTCTTCTAAATTGGGGCTTATCATACAGCTAAGTGTTCTGAATATTTTATTGTGCCTCATAATAAAAAAATGTATTTCTATTTTTTTAGTTTTTAATTTACTGTAATTTGATAATTTGAGAAGATTAAGACAGAGAACATTCAATAAAAGTTTCAGAAAGGCAATCAATGTAGTGATATAAGGAAATAAAATGTAGTTTTAGAGCTCTGCAATTTTTACCACCAGTACTTTCATACTTTTGTTTCACATATATTCCAAGACCTAGGCACAGAACTGAAATTACTTCACCTTGTTATCAAAGAAAACCTATATTCCATTAGGAAACTATGCAACATTTTATGGAATTAAGCTCTGTATTTATAATAAATGTCTCCAGTTATACACTCCTAATATAACCATACTCCAAAATTCTCTTGAAGCCTGTTCCCAATAATGCATTTTCTCCTGTAAACACTGATGAATGAAATCTGAGGCTACAAACAGAAATTACACTAATCCATCTTGTAGCTTACAGTAATTTAAATCTCCTAACCTCCTCATTTATATCACTACCAATGTCTCATTAATCTGTTATGCCCTGAACTTTTGTTCTTTATACTGCATAAGAGCAGTAGAGTAGCTAAACTACATGCAGTGTATCAAGAGGAAGGAGCAAATTATAGTTTTGACACTTACTAAGTGATTTTCACATTTTCCTTCTATGTATTGCTACTGCAAGTTATCACTTAGGCACTAACACTTCTATTAAAATTTCAAATGAGCTTTCTCTCTGTGTAGAACTTGTAGAAATGAAACAAATAAGCTGTTATTTTGTTCAGATCGGTTGTGTCAAATTGGTGTGCCCTATTTTATACTGGTATTTTAAACTCTGGAAGAAGGAACTTTTCCGGCATGCTTGTATTCTCCCTAACACTGTGATCATGGGACTGCTGCAAACAGTAAAATAATATGTGCTTACAGAGATTTACCTTGGTAATATCAAGAATTGTAAGAGATCTTGGTTACAAAACCACTAGAAAGGTTATTAGATTCTGCACTGCATTTTTAATCTCTGATTAGCAAATGTCAAAATAACAGGTGATGGGGCTGGGAGGCTGTTATGCCACACCTGCCTGTTTCAAAGCCTTCAGTGTTTATTTTGAAGTGATGCTGGACGGTGTCAGATGCAAACTATGGTCTAGCTGCAAATGGGTCTGGCAGTGATTATGCTCATATGAATACACAGCTAAAGGCATGAAGTTTTGGAGCAGACTGCTAAGGGAATGCTGAGTGTTCCTTCACAACAAAGTTATGAAAGATAGGTTGTAAAAAGGTTTGGGTTTTTTTAATATATTACAATGCTGGGATAATATGTCTGATTCTGTTGCACCACAAAAGTTGAGAACAGATAATCCCATAAGAAACCATTATATTACCTATTGCTGTGATACCATTTATTAGTCATCAGTTAAAACCTCACTTAATATAGATAAATAATTTTTGTAGTGGTTTGTTTTTGGTGCTTCCATCAAAAGCTCTAAATAGGGTATAAGCTCCCGCCGTTGTATGTAAATTCCACAAGTTTCAAAGGATTCACAGATTTATATTCTTTGCCGTACAGAATCTGACATAATTTGAAGTTTTCATGTTTCCACTGCATACCTTTTATTTTCTGAGGAAAATTTAATAGTACTACTACTAATAATAATAATAATAATAAACAATAATATGTTCTCCTTGTATGCCTGAAAAAAAACTAAATCAAAACACAACATGAAAGTCTCTTCCTAACACTAGAAAAATTCACATAAAAGCATAGTATGAACTCAAACTCTTTGGAGAAAGTTGCACATAAAAGCACATAAAACATTGCCATCGTGACTGAGAAGCTACATGCAGAGGGAGACAAATCTGTATTTATCAGTGAAAGGTTGCATATGAGAGGAAAAGAGATTTCATCAGCAATGCAAAATTAATTTACAGTTGTGAAACGTTGATAAGTTTCCTAAGTCTGCTCAAAACATTCCTGTTGAAGACTAATAGTCCACTATATTCCACTGAGCTGCACTCCAGGTGCAGCCACTCAGCTGCATCTAGAATGACAGCAAATGCCACGTCTTCATCTCAAAAAGCAAAGCAAAGCGATGCAAATACTATGTAACAAAGGAGAATGGAAATTTCTGAAGAACCTTTCTTCTTCCTTGTTTTCTGGGGAAATGACACATGATATTGGAAGATGGGTCTTCTGTGAAATTTTTAAGAAAATAATAAGATACCATTCAAAGTAATGATTTCCAGATTTTTTACAAGTTTATTTCAGTTGTCTTTTTCTTTAGTCTTCTGGGGATGGTATGTCTTCTTGCTCAACTGGGCACTGAAATAGAATATATTTGGCCAATGATACTCCTTGCTGCTATTAGAGTGGAGCAGCTATGCAGATGTCAACATTCACAACTAACGTCACTCTATTTGACATCACGTCCAGTGAAACAGAAGGAATTAGACATCATACAAGTAATTGAAAGAAGTAGTAGAACCATATGCAACATGAAAAATAGAGAGCTGACAAGCACTACTCACATGATCAGATATGATAGTGTGACAGTGTGATCCCCTTTTGGCCCCAAATTGACCTTTTCCCGTAACCTCAAGTGATAACCACCAGTGGGGATCATGATGGATATGTCTGGTTGCGATGGATTCATCTGGCTTGAAGTGGATCGGGGGGAGACAGAGAACAACACAATAACCAAGGGCTAATTTATGGCAATGTACCCACTACTCCACTGTCCAACTGGAGCCAAATTTGGAAGAAACTAACATCTGCAGTCGGTGTGTAAATATGACTATGAGTCAATCATCTTACCCCTGTAAATAGCAAGCAGCCCAAGATCCTGTTGAGCTCTCCTGCATGGCAGTGGGCTGCATACCACAATCTCCCCTTGAGTAGGGACGCATGTCAAGGTTACTTTTCAAGATTAAAACATTCCTTGCCATAACAGATTCTTGGTTAAGTGATTAATACCATGCTAAACTTTTAAATCTTAGATAAGTGATATAAAGGTTTGAATATGCATATATAATCCTTTAGACATAAACCATTGACCATGCCTGGGACTAGGATTGGATCCAGCTGCACATAGATGCCTCTCTGAGAAGGAGTTTAGAAAGCAAGGGGGTCCTTTCTGAAGCATCTGACTCAATGTGAGGATCTTCCTGACAGTTTTGTCTGACTCTGCCCTCTCTGCAGTAAATAAATAAGTGTAGCTTGCCATCGAATCTTGTTAAACCACTGTCGCATTTACCATTGAACTTTGTTAACTCACTGGTTTATATCAATAAAGTATATTGCTGCTTCTCTTTTATGAGTGAAGTGCATGACTTCATCCACATCAGATATGTCACTGATCCCTAATGTAAAGCTGAACGTTCAATGTTCATTAACATTCACAAGTATTAGACTCTGATAGCAACTTCTGTAGGCTCTGATCTTTTTCAATAACTCTAGCAGAAACCAGTACACTTTAAACACAAATAACGTTGTACTTCTATAGGTGACACATATGTAGGTCCTGAACTACTGGTATGACAGAAACTATTCCTTTCCACACACTGTGCTCAAGGGTTGGAAGCAATCCTCACTAAAAAAGTAGCAGGCTTTGTCTTCTTGAAATGCTAATATCTCCAAATGATACAACTACACTGCGGGTAGAAGAAAGATAGAAACTGAAATCGCAATGAAGTGTTTGGAAGGAGCTGAAGGACAGTGTAAAGGAAATAACCTCTAACTATTCACAGTATCTGAAGCTTTCCGTTCAGTTTGTTACTGGTTGCTAGTTCACAAGGGTGATTAATGCATTCCAAATAACAACTGGCAAGAAAGATTAAGAAGATGGATAATCAGCTCCTACACAAATATGGAGAAAACTTCAGGAAGAACATCTGGATATGAAGACCATGCATTTGGAATACCTGTATTAAACTATTTATAATTAACTATAGGACTTCCAATAAGTTTCTTTTTACAAATATAATTACCGATTTATTGTAAAATAGTAATGGAATGCAGCTGTAAGTGCTTTGAATATCAATGCATTTACTCAGCTATGTAAAATACTCTATCATTCCCATGTATGAGAATCACCAACAAGGGAAAAAACTTATGATAATGTGCTATTATTTAGACATTTATTTGTATCTGGTTTACTATAGTTTAAGGTCTCTTTATAGCTCGTGTTCCATTACTTTTTTCCAGATATATTTCCATAGTCACATACTTTTATCTACAAATAAACTGCCATTTTTCCATCTCTTTAATTTCTTCCCTTATATACTTACCTGAATTTCTTACGTGATATACCCACCCCATAGTACTACAGCTATCATTCTTTTGATCCTTTCTCTCTGCATTCTTTGAATAACAGCAGACTCTAATCTTAGCACATCTAACATCCCATCTTGGAATTTTGTTTCAATCTTTTCCTCACAAACTGATCTCTACCCTTTCAATCTTTCCTGGTCTTTTCTGAAATCTCATTGGGAGTTCTCATCAGAAAATTCCAGATGTGCCATGGTATGAAAAGTGAAAAAGTTCCTATAATCTGTCCTAGGAAATACAAGCAACAAAGAACTCAGCTTGCTGGTTCTTGCTCTGGCTAGTACTCAGACATGACTTAGACTACCACACTAGTCTGGCCTAGGATGATCTGTCTATGCAAGCAATGGAATCATAGACTAATTTTGGTTGGAAGAGTCTTCTGGAGGTCATCTATTCCAATGCCAAGATTTACTTATTTGGAGATCATTGATGTTACACTTTGCTTCTGATTTAGCAGAGTGATATGAAATATAGTGAAAACACAATACAAATATAAGTTTCACGGAATTCCATGGAATTTTTCAGAGTTGGAAGGGACCTCTAGAGATCATCTAGTCCAACTCCCCTGCAAAAGCAGGATTGCCTAGAGCACATTGCTCAGGACTGCATCCAGGTGGGTTTTGAAAGTCTACAGGGAAGGGGACTCCACAACCTCCCTGGGCAGCCTCTTCCAGTGCTCTGTCACCCTCACCATAAAGAAGTTTTTTCTCATATTTGATCGGAACTTCCTGTGTTCCAACTTGTGCCCGTTACCCCTCGTCCTGTTACTGGGAACCACTGAAAAGAGCCTGGCTCCATCCTCCTTCAACCCACACTTTAGATACTTATAAATGTTTATAAGGTCTCCCCTCAGCCCTCTCTTCTCCAGGCTAAAGAGTCCCAGCTCTCTCAGCCTTTCCTCATAAGGGAGATGCTCCAATCCCTCAGTCATCTTTGTTGCCCTACACTGGACTCCCTCCAGTAGTTCCTTGTCCCTCTTGAACTGGGGAGCCCAAAACTAGACACAGTATTCCAGTTGTGGCCTCACCAGTGCAGAGCAGAGGGGGAGAATGACCTCCCTTGACCTGCTGGACACACTCTTCCCTATGCAGCCCAGAATTCCATTGGCCTTTTTGGCAGCAAGGGCACATTGTTGGCTCATGGAT
>VXBH01008603.1:259080-272669 GCA_013400035.1 Rynchops niger | reverse complement strand
GACCTGGTCTCCAGACCCCTCACCAGCCTGGTAGCTCTCCTCTGGACACGCTCCAGCACTTCAATGTCCCTCTTGTACAGAGGGGTCCAGAACTGAACACAGTACTCGAGGTGAGGCCTCACCAGTGCCAAGTACGGAGGCGTGATCACTTCCCTGCTCCTGCTGGCCACGCTATTCCTGATACAAGCCAGAATGCTGTTGGCCTTCTTGGCCACCTGGGCACACTGCTGGCTCATGTTAAGCTGGCCGTCTACCAGCACCCCCAGGTTCTTTTCTGCCGGGCAGCTTTCCAGCCACTCTTCCCCAAGCCTGTAACGTTACTGGGGGTTGTTGTGACCAAACAATGACCCAGTTTGGTATCATCAGCGAACCTGCTGAGCATACACTCTGTCCCCTCGTCCAGGTCGTTGATGAATACGTTAAACAATACTGGTCCAAGTATTGACCCCTGGGGGACACCACTGGTTACAGGCCTCCAACTCGACCCTGCTCCATTAATCACAACCCTCTGTCACACAGCCAGCTCTCAATCCACCTCACTGTCCCCTTGTATAGTCCACACCTCCTCAGTTCCCTAAGGATGATGTTATGAGAGACAGTGTCAAAAGCCTTGCTGAAGTCAAGGTAGATGACATCTGCTGCTCTGCCCTCATCTAGACAACCAGTTATAACATCATAGAAGGCTATGAGATTGGTCAAGCATGATTTACCCTTGGTAAATCCATGTTGACCACTTCCAATAACTTCCTGCTCTTGAACATGCTTGGATGTGACATCCAGAACAAGTCCCTCCATTACCTTCCCAGGGATGGAGGTGAGACTAACCAGTCTGTAGTTCCCTGGGTCCTCCTTCCTGCCCTTTTTAAAGACTGGAGTGATATTGGCCTCCCTCCAGTCCTCAGGCACCTCTCCTGTCCTCCATGACCTTTCAAAGATGATGGAGAGTGGCCAAGCAATAACATCTGCCAGCTCTCTCAGCACTCGCGGGTGCATCTCATCAGGGCCCATGAACTTATGGATATCCAGATTTGCTAAGTGGTCTCAAACCCGATCTTCCTCTACTGGGGAAAACTCTTCCTCTCTCCAGACCTTCCCCCTTGCCTCCAGGGCTTGGGATTCATGAGGGACAGCTTTATCAGTGAAGACTGAAGAAAAGAAGGCATTCAGTAGCTCTGCCTTCTCTGTCTTCCACCACTAGGGCACCCATCTCATTCATTAGTGGGACTACATTTTCCCCAGTCTTCCTTTTTCTATTGATATACTGAAAATACCTCTTTTTGGTACCTTTAACTGTGGTGGCCAAGACAAGTTCTGCTTGAGCTTCGGCGCTTCTAATTTTCGCCCTGCATAGCTTCACTACATCTTGGTATTTTTCATAAGCAGCCAACCCGTCTTTCCAAAGATCATAAACTCTTTTTTTTCCTGAGGTCCAGCCAAAGCTCTCTATTTAGCCAGGCTGGTCTTCTTCCCTGTCTGCTCGGTTTTTGGGACTTGGGGATGGCCTTCTCCTGAGCTTTTAAGAGTTTCTCCTTGAAGTAAGACCAACCTTTCTGGGCACCTTTGCCCTTCAAGACTGTCCCCAAAGGGACACTCGCAACCACGCTCCTAAGCAGGCCAAAGTTTGCCCTTCGGAAAGACTTAGCAAATCTTAGCTTAGACTTAGGAAATCATAGCTTTTGCAATACCTATTTCAGTCCCAATGTGATTCCCATTACTTGTCTCTATAATACCACTGTCACAACGCTGTACATCCCCTATTGCTTGGAAAGAGTATATGGGTTGAAGCCAGCTCAAGCGTGCTGCTCTCTTCAAAATTCTTTTAGGAGTTGTCTAGCTTTTATACTCTATGTTGGGATGAGCCACTATTTCACTCCCACCCATGCTGGTCTGGCTGACTCAGGGAGACATTTACACCACCAATTGATCCATTCAGCTGTTGATAGCTGTTTATTTAAACAAAAGGCCACCTTCTGGTCCCCTTTGTGTCTAGATAAAGTCAGTTTCTTTTTTATTCTCTGAGCTTCAGGGGCACGTCACCCTTTCCTGTCTCCACTAAGCCGTTCTTCCATTGTAGAGGTTTACGCAGTGACTCACATTCCAGCCCTAGGGGTTTAGTCAGTCACAGCAATCTGTTCCAGTGCTAAATCAGCCTGGTGGAAAGTCTTGAGTATAAGGAAAAAAAAAATGCAGAATGTAAGTTAAAAAGGTTTGACTTAGAAAGTCGCAGTCTCAGAAAATAGACTGATATCCACAGAAGATGAAATACTGATAAATGCCCTAATCTCCTAGACTTGTAATGATATATCCCTTCTTTAATGATTCCAGACAATATGTTTTTTCTTTTTAATATTTTCCTAAGGAATAATTTTTAACATTCATTCACAATACTTAAAGTTTCTGAAAAATCTACATACACAGAAGAAATAACAGTGAATAAAAGTAATTTACAGCAAAGAATACACAACCACAAGTTATTACTTCCTTAATAAAAGTGGACATTCTAGAAATAGTAGATACATTAATAATTTTGCAAATACATAAGATTGTTTAAGGTCTTAAAGCATGAATGGTCTCATAAAAATCACTGCGACTACTTGCAGTATGCAAAGCTAAGCATTCTTTGACTGAGGCAACGTACTTCCATGAACTGAAGCTCGTATCAGATACAAATAAAATACTTGAATGAAAGACAGCTGAGAATATGCAGTGACCTAATATTCATAAAACAGTTCGATTTTTTAATTCCCTGTAATAAAATTGCCCAGTTCAAAGTTTGAGGAAACAAAGAAACGTATTTTTAATAATCTAAGAGACTAGATTCTAAGGAATACCTTTGATACAATTTTTTTAAAAAGCTTTGTTCTATATTTGAAAATGGAAGTACATAAACTGTTTGGAGCTGTTGAAAGAGTAATTTAGGAGGCACAAAAATCAAGCAGCGATTTGGGAGTCTGAAATTCTCTCACTTTGTTTCACATGATCTGGCAACAACAGGGGAATTATTGTTTAAATTTTCCTTTTACAGGTTAGGATTTTTCAGAAAAAGACAGTAGTTTTTCTCTCATATTGCCATCATTCAAGCTAGGACAGGAAATAAAAGCTCCATTTAAACTCCAGATTAATATTTCAAATGTACTGTCTTCCTAACCATAAAACCCAGTCCTGGTTTCATACTCCAGATGTTCCATCATCAGATGTAACAGATACAGAGAGATATTTTAAAATAATTATGGAGAGATGGTGTCATGCTTTGGGACAGATAGGTACATATTTCCTACTAAATTTTCTGCAGTTCTGACTTTTAAAATCTCACAATGCTAATTGAAGTTGAAAACTTCATTAAAAATTATTTTCATTGGGGGTGGGCTCTTTGGGATTTTTTTAACAGACATTTTAAACACTACATTGGATAAGTAATTGACAATACTCTCTATGATGTAAGGTCTGATTTAGAAACAATTATCCCATGGTGATATATCCATTCTTGTCAATTGCTAGATTAATGAGAAGTCTGTGAAGTAGTAGACTTAATTTCTTTTTTTTTTTTTTTTCCCCCGAAAGAGCTCGCCTGGTATTTAACAATCAAAACTCTTTAAAAGAAAGAAGAAAAACCTTACGTGGGTTTTAGAAATGCATTCGTTTCATACAAATCAGGTTTCTCCAAAGCACTGTCAACCAAGCCGGCACATACAAGACTGAGGTACAGTCAATCTGCATCAGTCTTGAGTTCTAGACATTCTCATCTCCCAGGTGGCAACCGCATGCCGTGTCTTACTTTAGTTCTCACAACCTACTTGCTTGTGTAAAGAGTCTCATACGTAAAAACATATTCACTGAATAGTTTCTCTGCCTCAAATTACACCAGTCTTAATGAAATCACTATGATGTTTTGCTCTGCTGTTTATCCAACAAATTCCAGCTGAATAAGTTTTTATTTGTCAAGTGTGTATTGGAACTTAAAACATGGCTCTGATTTTCTACTTTTCCCTAAAATTTCTGATTCACACATGAAAAGCAAAAGAAAATAACAGAAAAGGATTAAAACAGAACTACTCAACTGAAGAATCCAATAGACCATTAATTAAGTATTAGTTTCCCGGTTTAAAATCTGGCCAATTAACGTTTATTTTAAATGCATATATCCAAAAATTTTAACTTAACTTCCTCATGACCGTAGCCTTGATACCTAAGGGAAACTTTCATTCTCCATGCTCTGTAAAATGCTTTTCCATCTAAACAAACTGCTTAAGGATCCAAAGTTAAGTCTCATTTTATTTTCAGTTACTCTGCATGTTATCGTGAATAAAGAGATATTTTAGCCATTCCACCTTCACAAACTTGAGATTATATGGAATCAGTAACAAATTCTGTCCTTAGATTATTCAGTGCTGATATGAGTGGATTTTATAGCTTTCTTCCCAGGATGAAATCTGTCCCAGAAAAAGCCTGTTACTGGCCCCAGAAATTTGGATCTTCAGTTAAAGCAGTATGAGCTCACATGTGCCAATGCTCCCAGCCAAATTGGCAGTGTACTGACCAATCTGGCAGCTGTCACACAGATCTAAATCAAATGGAAACATGTATCAAGAGGTGATCCCCAAAATAAGCCTTAATTATTTCTAGTGCTACTGATTAAGACTGCCTGATAGTAGTTGGAATTAGACATTAGGTTTCTAGAATTTAATCCTGAAGTGATCATCCCCCTGTACTCAGCACTGGTGAGGCCTCACCTCAAGTACTGTGTTCAGTTTTGGGCCCCTCACTACAAGAAGGACATTGAGGTGTTGGAGCGTGTCCAGAGGAGGGCTACAAAGCTGGTGAGGGGTCTGGAGGACAAACCTTATGAGGAATGACTGAGGGAGCTGGGGTTATTCAGCCTGGAGAAGAGGAGGCTGAGGGGAGACCTTATCACCCTCTACAACTACCTGAAAGGAGGTTGTAGAGAGATGGGGGCTGACCTCTTCTCCTTGGTGACAGGTGACAGGACGAGAGGAAACGGGTTCAAGTTATGTCAGGGGAGGTTTAGATTGGATATTAGGAAACATTTTTTCACTGAAAGGGTTATTAAACATTGGAACAGGCTGCCCAGGGAGGTGGTAGATTCACCATCCCTGGAGGTGTTTAAAAAAAGGGTAGATGGGGTACTTAGGGACATGGTTTAGAAGTGGCTTTTGTCAGGGTAGGTTAATGGTTGGACTTGATGATCTTAAAGGTCCCTTCCAACCTCAGAAATTCTATGATTCTATGATTCCACATCAAGTTTCTGCCTTATGCTGAATTTTTGAGATATGTAACCATCTTAGCCATTTTTTTTGAGAATAGAATCAAGAGAAAGGATCTTGCTGCACATATTAAATACTTGTATTGATTTTTTTCCCTGAATCCCTCTATATCCATTAGTCCAGCAGTTCAGCTGTCTGGAATCCAATGCCAACACTTGATGTACCAAGCTGTATGACCTTGGATCAGGTTTACCACTCTTAGGTTTTTGAAAAAGAATACATAAGAAAGTACATAAGCTAGAGTCATGTAAGATAAGAAAAGTAAAACAGAGATGAGATAGCTGAGACAGTAACATCTCTGGATGTTCCAAGGAAGGATCCAAGAGGCAAACTACAGCTATGAAAGAGCATACAATGGTAAGAATAAACAACACAAACCAGTAAACCGAGCCATAGTAAAACAGCAATGCTGAGTGTCGATTCACATTGAACACTCTTCCATTCCAGGGAGCAATACAGGCCAATGCCTCCTAAGCTAAGACTGACTGGCCAGCAAAAACTCATCACAAGCATATTAATTATGTTAATACATGAGCATGCTAATTACGTTAACTAGGCTAAGCCCTAGTAACTCCTTAGTTTTGACTATCTGCTCTGAGTGTATTAGCCAATAAATAATTGCTTGCACTCTTCGGTTGTATATATTCTGTTTACAGAATTTCTTTTACAAAGTAAAAGTTGCCAAATCTAAAATAACCAAATGGGGGAAGGTTACACTGCAGTAGACTCATGCTTTGGAGCAAGCTCACAAAATTGGAAAAGATGACATTTTTCATTCAGAGGTGTCTTCCTGTCTTTTCTCACTTCTAATAAAAAGTAACTGGGCATATTTTAAACACATTTTGGAAATTAATGACTGTATAAAATAAGAGAAACTTTGATAGCACTGGTTAAAGACTCACAGATCTCCTAAAAATTATCCTACAGTCTTAATGCTAATCATACTGCATTTGTGCCATTCTCACATAGTAAAAAAAAAACCCGCATTGTTCCATCCTTTAAGAAGCTACTTATGACCAGACTGAGATCTTGGCAGAGTATCCAAATGTGTTCTCTACAGCCTCTGGCTTCCAGGCGCAAAATGAGGCTTTGATCATATATTTAAAGATTGCCATCAATGTACTTGAATGAGAAAGTTGGCTGGAACGTGACAGTTTCCAGCTTGAGAATTTTGTTTTCTGATGTTTACAACATTCTAACACTATATTTTTTTTAAAAAAAACCTTCCAACACTATTTAGATTTCTCTCTATGAACATGGGAATTTGCTCCTTCTGCATCCAAGTTTTATGAAGGTTTGGGTAAAGCAGGGAATAAGGAAGAAAGAAAAAGTGGAAAAAATCTTTGTTGTTTTGGCAGTCCTGTGCTACTCTGAATCATCAGAGAGCTCATTGCAATGTTAACAGTTTTAAAAGGAGCTCGATAATCTTGTGCACTTCTTTGCTGCATTATTACAAGCTGCACTCTGTTTAAAGTTTAATTTCAAAAATAATTGTCCCTTATTAAAATCTCCTACGTTACATTATTGCTGGTCATGCAGAAAATTACTTTGCTGCAGGAAACAAAACCATCCAGTATAATCAGTTCTGTCCTATAGATGAAAGAAAATTGGTTTAATCACACTGCAAAATCTTGGAAGGGAAGTACTTTGTTTCCTGAACTGAGCTTTGAAGATGAAGAAGAGGACCCAGTGCTTGTGACTCTCATGCACCTTTCACTAGTTTCTTGAAACTAGGAAGTGATCTCATAGGTTCTTTTGGTATGGTTTCTTTATCAGGATCTGAGTCAAATGAAAAATGAACATTTATAAGTTACAGAACTATGAAAACTGTTACAAAAAGTGAGTACAATGATGCCATTTACAACACGTATTTTTAATATTTCCATTTATGCTTTTTTTTCAGGATTTAGTGCGTTCAGACAGAGTTGGACAAAATTAGGCTTGGCTTTTTTTTTTTTCCGTTTTCTTACTGCAGGGTTGATCAAAAGGAAAAAGAACATGAAACCAGCCTCAGGGCAGACAATTAAAATCATAAACTAAATTTCTGCATTTTTTAATTTTTAATTTTTGTATTGCCAGCAGTAGGTGCCAGAGGAAGCAGTAATTTCACTTAAAGAAACTGAAAATTATAATACTGTTACAAAAATGTTGTTTATTTTATCCAAGAGAAAATAATTTTTTATGATGTCAAGGCTGAATTTTCAACATATTTTTATCTTATTCCACCATAATGTTGAGGCTAGAATCCTCCATGTGTCTGTCCCTTCTCTACGCTGACCTATTTCACAGGCTGGAGAAGAATTTGATTGGAAATAAGGAAGCCTTAGTGAACAAAGATCCTCTATGTTCTACAACAGATGCCTGATTTGGGCACATATATTAGAGCTATGAAATGGTTTAATAAACCCCCTACCAAAGGGCAGCAAAAGGAAGACTGCTCCACAAGGGAGGATGAGCTTGGAGCAGCAGATGCTCACAGCAAAAGCAGTGCTCTCCCTGACAGGCTGTAGTCCAGCAGGACCCAAACAGGCCTGGGCTGGGGACAGCAATCCGTCCACAGTCCCAGACAAAGTGGGGGATGAGTCAGGGCTGGGATCCATCCAGGGAGTTTGCTCCAAAATAGCATAAGTCAAGCCTGGGCACGGGGACACCCACAATTCAGGTCAGGGTCCCCCAACATGAGAGGCCTGAGCCCAAACAGTGCACTTGGACCAAAAGGCAAATAATGCCTAGAGGCCCCAGACTAGGCTGGTCAGGGCAATTAAGGTCTATCTGTGCAACCCAGACCATGACACCACCAGAGTGAGCCGACTATGATGGATATGATGGAATTGAGACCTCACATGGACAGTTCTCAGAGTATATTTTCTCGAGCTAATTTTGGTTGAAGAACCACAAGGGCAATATTGCTACAGGACCTCTCCCATTTAACATCTTTGTAAGTGCCCCGGAAGAATTGCAGAGCTCGCTCTCAAAGTTTGCAGATGACCAAACATGGAGGAGCCAGTCAATAATGCTCAAGTGAAGATATACCATTCACATGTACCTCATCAAGCTGCAGGAACAGGCCAACAGAAAATTTATGAAATTCAGCAAAGACAAATGCCAAGTACGTCCACACCAATGCAAGTGCAAGGACACAGGCTGCTGCCTGCCTGGGTGGGTGGGAGAGTTCACAAAACATTTAAGTTTCTTGTGTGGGGGGTTATTTTTGTTTGGATGGTTGGTTGTTTTTTTTTTTTTTTTTTTATCCCAATAGCTTGGTCTGAGGGTATTTAATTGAAAATAAGTACATCAGCTGCTTGCTGACAGGTAAAATGCTCTAATATATACTAAGTGGATTAATGAATACACAGTATGGTCTTAGCTAGTACAAGTCCATTGACTTCAGTGAAAATTCAACAAAAGAATTTCTTACCCACTAAAAATATAATGGATTTCTCAACTCTCTGAATAAACTTCACTGAAGAAAATACAAATGTTCCTTCATGAAGGATTTGGAAGAAATTCTGGATTTTATAATTTCTGTATCTAACTTACACCTTGTCTCAGCACTTTCAGCCTTTCTGTGTGCATTGCTGATAACTAATGGAAAACCACTGATGGACAATATGTTGATTGCACAGGGGTTATATATGAGAAGAAAAGCTGTCTACATACTTTGCTCCACTGGCAAAGTTAATTTACATCAAACTGCCTTCTAAATATACTATCACTACTTCCAAAGATGCACACTGAAAGGGTGAAACCGTTAAATAGATTATTATGCAAAGGTAAGTTTTACTAACCCCCTCTAAGACATTTAAGTATCAGACTGGTAATAAAACCTAACAATAAAGTATACTTTTAATAGGTTTTGAAGAATATTCTTTCAATAAAATTTTAGGGGTTCAATAAAATGTGACTGTTCCTCCTCAATAAAATACTGCTAGAATTTCTGTATTAGTGCATAATGGTTGAGAAATTTTTGGTAATTTCAAGGGAAATTTAATATTTTATATGAATATTTTAATGTTAAACTGGGCACATTATTGGGAAGATGGAGACCAAATTCTCTCTTATTACTAAATGATTGCTTAGTTGATTCGAGTAGAATTTTACTCGTTTGCATTATATCTAGAAGTCATTGTTAATTTAGCCTATGCTAGAAGACTAAGCTGTCTGTAAACCAATATTTAAAAAAAAATATGTCATCGTTTCATACTATGTGTTCTTCATCACTTGTTTAATGTTTATATTTGTTATTTAGGGAGAATGATTACTTACTGAAAGCTCAGTTCCCTCCTGGACATTAAACATTTTTCCTTCTTACAATGATCAGCAGGTGATAGCTCATAATCACACAATGGACAGTACACTTCTAATGTGGATATTAAGGTACATAATTATCCATGCTAAAAATCATGTCCAGGATTGCACAGGTTAGTAAAAAAAAAAAAAAAAAATCCAATGAGAAAATTATATTTCTCACAAATGAGAATCACAAACAGCAAGCATTGTTTTCATTCACAAAACCCCAGTATTTTTTAAACATATTGAGAATTTACAATAAACAAATTAATATACATTGGGATAAGAAAGTACCTTGGTAGGTAACTACTCACTGACCAACTATGATTACCAAAGTTGCAATTCATATTGTATAATTTTGTGATGGAAGTTAAAAATCAGTATTATTTTCAATAGAATTAAGATTGATTGTACTTGGATGTGTTAGTACATTTCTATAATTAGTCACTTTTCATATGATACAGCTAATTGGTCTGTAGGCTACAACTAGAAAGACTGCCAAAAGCCATCCTAGCAAGAGAAAAAGTGATAGATTTTTGTGAAATATTGTCAAGCCCAGAATGCATTAAGTCGAAATAACAAGAGCTAGCTCTTATCAGCACTGACTGGAAACCTAATTTCCATTTTTTGATAGCTCAGGTTTTTTTTTTTGTTTGTTTTTGTTTTTGTTTTTGTTTTTTTTTTTTAAATTCTGTGCCAATGAGGGCCAAATACAAAACCTTACATGTTTTCTACAAATGGAATTCTTTTCCCAGCCCTCCCTTAGAATAACTGAAACATAAGTCTTCTGAAGAAAAATATGTTCCTTCTAAGATCAGACAGATGCTGTCTAAAATTGACCTTGGTCCTGTCAGTTCATGACTGGTCAGCAGCAAGGAATGTAGTAAAAAGGCATGTTAGTTTTAGGCAGGGAGGGTCACAGCTCCAGGCAAATCCATCGCTGGAGGCCATGAGACTCCTGGGACAGAAGATTTTCCTGAGTAGACCTGAAAGCAAGCTTTCCTAGCAACATGTGAATGGTAGCAGCATGACTTCAGATTTTCAAAACTTGCCTGACAAACTCTGTGGTAGACAGTTCTATCAAATTTTCATCAAAATTGTTATTTTATTATGACACTTCATATTTGAAAGCCTGTTGTCTAGCTGAGGAAGAAGAGTATCCATTCTCTCCACTGGTTAGCATTATCTACACTTTAAAAAAAACCACCAATCAGACAAAAAAAGCCCAAAGGATATTTAGCACTGATTTCTTAATAATGGAATCTGAGCTATGCAGAACCTTTGGACATCTTTGAAATATTTCTTATGTAGAAAAGAAATGGAGGGGGGAAATACAAAAAGGGATTCTGTGTCACTGACTGATCTAAGAATTGGTGAATCTGATGCGTGTTTTTCCTGAGACACAGCCTTAGAGGAACCTAAGAATGGCTGGTGAGGGGTCTGGAGACCAAGTCATATGAGGAGAGGCTGAGGGAGCTGGGCATGTTTAGCTTGGAGAAGAGGAGGCTGAGGGGAGACCTCATTGCCCTCTACAACTACCTGAAAGGAGGTTGGAGAGAGGTGGGGGTTGGCCTCTTCNTCTCAAAGGTCCTTTCCAACCGTGAAGATTCTATGATTCTATGAACAAGGCTCTCGGAGGCAGCTAGTCCATTACTGGCTTTAACTCTCAACAGTATTCTTCTAACTATTGATGTTTGGGATTTGCAAAATATATAAAAAAAATTGATCAAGCTGTGGGTCTTCTTAACTATTTTATTCTTAGTGATCAATATGCTTCCTTAACTTTTCACACAGAACAGAAAGTCACTGCACAGAAGAGCCTGTATTGAAGAACTCAGAAAAACAACAAATTTTAAAAGTCATGAAAACTATGTCACACTGGAGCAGTTAAATTTGCACTTAAGTGTACTCAGAAAATTGCTTCAGTATGTGATGCTATCCGTTTTCCCATTTAAAATCAAGTATATCAAGCTGCAAATCATCAGAACTCATTTTCCTGAAAGTTAACAAAATACAGTTTGACAGATTGATTCTTGTTAACGATGAAGAGTTATTCCACATACAGACCTGAATTGATTTTTATTTGTTTTTCTTATAATAAAAACTAGATCACTCTTTATCTCCTGACTTACTGATAACAGGAGATTAATGCAGTTTGACAATGTCAGAGAGTTTAACTACCAGAATGTAGCAATTCTGATTCAATCTGAAATTTGTTGTAATAAATATGCAATAATAATAAAAAAAAAACCCAAAAGACAATAGCAAGAGATGCAAACTACTTATAGAAGAAAAAAGAATGTCATTATCATTGACATTGTACATCAGTTTTCTTCACTGTACGGCTCAGACCACTTCCCCCCTGCCTGCTCCCCAGGAAGAACAAAGGGTTGTGTACTGGTTTAAAAACAAATGTGGGTTTTGGTTTTTGGGGTTTTGTTTGTTTGGTTAGTTTTTTTTTGTTGTTGTTGTTGTGTGTACGTTGGTGTGGTTTTACTAAACATTAATGTAATTTTCATAGGTGCAATTGCCTTATTCCTTATTTAAGAATTAGGGTCATTAAGGGGCTGAACAAGAGTTCCATCAATGTCAACTGTAAGTCTGAAATCAAATTTTTTCAGGAAGATCAGAGAATGAGCTACAGTGTTTCTCAGTGTGACAGACACTGATGAAACCAAATCTTTTTATAGGTCATACATTGTGTAGGACAAAAATATACAAATCTTGAAAATCTGTGTTCTTCTGATGAAATACTGATAATAAAAGCAATTCTTCATCACCATCTCTCCCTAAGGAGAAAAACCCTCAATATTCAAATGAATCCTTTAATCATGAACGTTGATGACAAGGAAAATCAGAAGTCATTACAGAAATTAAAATGTCTTTCTTGTTTATCTATAGAATTATAGAATCACTTAGGTTGGAAAAGACTTTTAACATCATCAGGTCCAACTGTAAACACTGCCAAGTCCACCACTAAACCATGACCCTAAGCACCACAAATACCTCTAGGGGTGATGACTCAACCACTTCCTTGGGCAGCCTGTTCCAATGCTTGATAACCTTCCTGGTGAATAAATTGTCCCTAATATCCAATCTAAATGTCCCCTGGCATAACTTAAGGCCATATCCTCTCATCCTGTCACTTGTTACTTGGGAGAAGAGACCGACCCCCCACCTTGCTACAGCCTCCTTTCAGGTAGTTGTAGGGAGCAATAAGCTCTCTCCGGAGTATCCTTTTCTCCAGGCTAAACACACCCAGTTCCCTTAGACGCTCCTCATAAGACTTGTGCTCCAAACCCCTCACCAGCTTTGTTGCCCTTCTTTGGATGTACTCCAGCACCTTAATGTCTGTCTTGTAGTGAGGGCCCCAAAACTGAGCACAGTATTAGACTGCGGACTCACTGGTGCTGAGTACAGGGGGGCGGTCACTTTCCTAGTCCTGCTGGTCACACTATTTCTGATATAAGCCAGGATGCTGTTGGCTTTCGTGGCTACCTAGGCACACTGCTGGCTCATATTCAGCCGGATGTCGACCAACACCCCCAGGTCCTTTTCTGCCAGGCAGCTTTCCAGCCAATCTTCCTCAAGCCTGTAGCGTTGCATGGGGTTGTTGTGACCCAAGTGCAGGACCCGGCACTTGGCCCTGCTGAATCTCATGCAATTGGTCTCAGCCCATTGATCCAGCCCGGCAGATCCCTCTGCAAAGCCTTTCTACCTTGTACCCTATGTTAAGTGATATTAAGTATCACTATTGCCTTATTTGTGGTCTGCCTCAGCTGTCTAGTTTTCATTTTATTCTCATCTCTGCTAGTCACTAGAAAAACAAATTAAAAAAAACATATTGACCAGTAGGTCACTGGAAGTCATCAGTATTACCAGTGTTGCTGCAGTTGAAACCTCAATAAATTCTGCAAAGAAGGGACTGAAAGGATCATCTGCTTGCCTTAAGAAGGGTGCACTGGAGATGAATGAAGCATTAATTACATCTCCTTATACTTTGTCCACAGGCAAATC
>VXBH01008603.1:226954-257025 GCA_013400035.1 Rynchops niger | reverse complement strand
TTGATGGTTGGACTAGATGACCTGAAAGGTCCCTTACAACTGAGGCAATTGTATGATCATGTACAGAACTGCATACACTGCATCTGGAGATTTAATTCCACATAGTTCAGCAGCCTTTTTTCAATTTGAAAAAACAAAAAGCAAAAACCAAAACCCAACCCAACCCAAAAAACTGAGTCAAATTTTAGATGGTATCTACTCCTATATGCAAAAAAAAAAAACAACCCAAAACCACAACTATGGAAGAAGGCTGGGAACTCTGGCGACCTTAGATACAATTTTATGTTTCACACTTACCAAGGCAATGTTCTTCTTGGTATAAGGACTATCTCAGATTCTGAATAGAGATAACTCTGCCTTGTGCTATACAGGGAGCAAAGCAGCCCTAATCACATAAACAACTTATCTTGTAGGCAGCTATACTACAGCTCCTCATTTGCAGTTGTCAGTGATGTTAAGCACACACAGGCCTTACTGCTTTTATTTTGGAGATCTCTGGAAGCAGATTCCAGCAGCAAAAATCAGCCACTGTTTTGGGGTGGCTGTCTCATCCTTCTCTAAACTATCATCATTATTTTGTAGCTGTTTTGCATGTGTCCAGGAAGAAAGTATCCCATTCACCTTCCTCTGCTTCTACAACACTCAAAGTTCAAGAGAATTCTTAAGAAACCATATACTACTAGAGAGCAAAAATCTTTCCTGATGAAAAGCATAGGTTGGAGTGGGGAAGAATGAACTGTAAAAATGAAAAAACATACCATAAACAGATAAAGCAGATTATACAGGTATAATCTTTACATCCCACAAATAATATACACTTCCCAATGTATTGCTGAACTAAATATTTCTTAATTTCATTAGCAACCTAAACAAATCATATGTGCTCATAACGCCACAAGATCTGAGTAGTAAGGCCCGTTTTCACTAGGATGCAAAACCCAGTGGAAATAAGGAAGCAGAATAAGGACAGTACAATATTTCCCTTTGATACTGGAAAATTGGCTGAATAACGCTCTTCAACAGCAGAATGCTGTATTTTAACAAACAACCACTGTAATTCAAGGCTTCCTGCTGCTTTATATGGAAGAGAATTTCGAAAACATTCAGATTAATTTTCCTTCACAAACTATTCCATGTTATCTTGGCTCAGCGAGAAGGGAACAAAAGATTCCTGAAAACAGTCTCTGTTGTCAGAGCAATGTTTTTTTTAAGAATAAGCAGATTAAAAACTCCATATTAGTAAAAAAAAATAATAATAAAAAAGTACCATTTCTGTTTCAAAAATGGTAAAAGGGAAAATAATTCCTCATACACAGAAAGGAGCACTGGAATTACACTACATGGTATTTCTACCACATAATTAAATGGCCTAGCCTTGAACAGAGTTATTCAAAGTTGCTCTTACTCAAGAGCAAATACCCTTAAAAATTAAACATAGTATAAATATAACCTTACGCCAAAGGTTTCTACAAACGAGAAAAATGTACTTAAGGAGCAGTAATTTCTTGTTAATTATAAATTTAAGAGGGGAAGTTCACCTGTCTTCTGTGTTCAACAGCACCTGTATTTAAACAGAAAAAAAAGGGTGAAAAAAAAAAAGCTGCGCTCAGGAAGTTGTTTGTTTTAAATCTGTTCAGGTTTCATTGTAAACTGCACTGAATCTTCATTACTCTGCCATTAGCAACAGTATTTCTTTTACTGCAATAATGATCAGAGCCAAGAAAGACTTTATTGTGGCTTCAGTATTACAGTCAAGATAGGAGAAAACAATCAACAGTCCTATCTTTCAAACAAACTACTTGAAGTTGCTTTCTTTTAACTACAAAATTAGATATGCAACAAAATGAAGCTGAAGGGTCTTTTTTTTTTTAAACAAAAGGTAAGAATTATTTTTAAAATAATTATATAAAACTAAATGCCTGTAGTGCGTGAAGAACACATAACTGAAGGTCAAGCTAAAGACAAAACCAAACTCTTTTTTTTAATCTAACTTTAATCAAATTAACTGGAATCTTGCTATTTCTTTTCATTTTGATGTGGAAGTTGGTAACTCCATGAAGCATTTAGATACTTTCAATAGCATTAAGATATAAAAATATAAGCAGAAAATTTAATTTCAAAACATATCTGAGTTTAGGTAGTAAACTCATAGGATTATAACAAGTGTCATCCACTGTCTCTATTTCATTTAAATAATTTTCAAGAAATGGCACCACATATTTCCTGATTTTTTATTTTACTTTTTCCGTACGTTGTACCTGTTATTTTAACGCTGCTATACTATTGACATGTAAATTGTGAGATTCTGAAGCAAATTACCCTTGTAAACAGAAAACTCCTTTCTTTACCTCTGCTTACACAGAGTGACACCTACTGCCAAGCATCAGAAATGATCATAAGGAAAATTAAAAGTTTTGCATACCACGCCCTGCTTAGAATGGAATGAACACTGGCAGTGGTAATGAAAATTGGAAAACATAGCAGAGTCAGGCCACATTAGGAGCAGAAGCAATGAATATCTGCGTTACCTGTTTTGACAGCCTTTATCATTGGGTGGACTGGGACAGAGAAAGTGGGGAGAGAACGTATTTCCTTGAAACTACACCTCTAGTTTTATTGCACACGTTTCTACATTTAGCATTCTGAAAGGAGTGAGGCAATTCTCCCCCTCTACTCCACTTGGAGTACTGCATTCAGCTTTGGAGTCCTCAGCACAAGAAGGATGTGAATCTGTTAGAACAGGTCCAGAGGAAGGCCACAAAGATAATCAAAGGAATAGAGCACCTCTCACAGAATCACAGGGCTGGAAGGGACCTCTGGAGATCATCTAGTCCAACCCCCTTGCCACAGCAGGGTCACCTAGAGCAGGTTGCACAGGAACGCATCCAGGCGGGTTTTGAATGTCTCCAGAGTTGGAGACTCCACTACCTCTCTGGGCAGCCTCTTCCAGTGCTCTGCCACCCTCAAAGTAAAGAAGTTCCTCCTCATGTTGAGATGGAACTTCTTATGCTCAAGTTTGTGCCCATTATCTCTTGTCCTGTTGCTGGGCACCACTGAAAAGAGCCTGGCCCCATCCTCCTGACACCCACCCTTTAAGTATTTATAAGTGTTGATAAAATCCCCCCTCAGTCGTCTTTTTTCCAGACTGAAGAGAACCAAATCCCTCAGCCTTTCTTCATAAGAGAGGTGAAGACAGGCTGAGAGAGTTGGGATTGTTCAGCCTGGAGAAGAGAAGGGTCTGGAGAAACCTTATTGCGGCCTTCCAGTACCTAGAAGAGGCCTACAGGAAAGCTGGAGAGGGACTTTTTACAAGGACATGTAGTGGTGGGACAAGGGGTAATGTCTTCAAACTCGAAAAGGATAAATTTAGGTTAGATATCAGGAAGAAATTTTTCACTGAGGGTTGTTAGTCACTGGAACAGGTTTCCGAGAGAAGTTTTTGAGGCCCCATCCCTGGAAGTGTTCAAGGCCAGGTTGGATGGGGCTTTGAGCAACCTGGTCCAGTGGAAGGTGTTCCTGCCCATGGCAGGGAGGTTGGAACTAGATGATCTTGAAGGTCGCTTCCAACCCAAACAATTCCATGATAACACATGGATGCAGGTAATAATAAAAGGCAGCAACCTCACTGATATAGAAGTCCCTTCCCAGTTCTATGGACTTAATAACTGTAGTTGTGGTTCAGTCCTTTCCCCTTGTCACAGAAATTGGTTTCACTGTCAGGCACAGGGTTAATTCCTTACAAGAATTTCATCAGGTTCAATAGTATGACTAAACTTCAAGAAAGGAATGGATAATTTCATCAGTGATCATGCTACTAACTGAAAATAATGGCATAGATGGTCTCTGGGTTGAGACTGTCAGCAAGGCATGTTATGTATACCAAGAAGGACTTTTTCTTTCTTGGAGAATTTATTTTTTTCTGCTGAAACAGAACTGAGGGGATACTTCAGACTATCTGGAAAGCACAACTTATCTTTAAACCATCAAGCTCCTGCTGGAAACTATTCTAACCCAACAAATTTTTTTTTCACACAGTGTATAGCTATTTCTTGGCACCTAATATATGAAGGAAATTATTATTAATGAGATTACTATGCTTAGCAGTTCTCACACAATACACCGATCATTTAATTCACTCTAAAAAGAGAAACAGTGAGCTATAGAACTGTCAAAATAAGTGCTACGCTTGCTGAATTGATGAAGTACCAAATAAAGAAGGAACCTGCCTCTGAACCTTTATCAGGTTGTATTTTCTAATGAACTGTGACACTCTACATGAGATGTCAGCTCGTCTCTGTGCTGTTTCTCAGAATCAGTCCCAGTACTGCAAAATGACTGCAAACATAGCAACTGCTTTTCAGGGGTGGTAATGGACTGGACCCAGAGAAAAGAAGAGAGGCCAATGTCCAGGTATGTCATTACTTTGTTTCCTTCTCAGGATCCATGTCAAAGGATAGCATTTAGGGGTTTTATGATCCTGATTCACCCTGCTTGGACATATTTTTTTCTTTTCCCACTCACGAATATATCAAATGAGCACAATAAAGGGAATATACTAACAGGGAAGTCTACCATGATTTTACAAGGCAGCGTATCTACCAGACCAGGGGTTAGGAAGTCTCACTGCATGACAGCGCAGCAAGGAAGCTGAATTCTTTCCAGAAGTCTGAAGAGAAAAACAACATAAGGAAGCTAGCCAGAGGGAGGGCTGCTAGACGGACTCAGATAGGCACGGCAGGTGAATAAGACTACCTCCAAAGACAGCTGCTGCTGAGCTAACCAGTTCAGACTCCCTAGCCTCTGACATTCATCTGAAAGTCACAGTAAGCGTAATCCCAGTATTTTGTTTAATTTTACAGTGACATAAAGATCTATAAAACTAATGTAGCAATGGAAAATATTATGATACTTAATTTTCTTGAGTGCCTCAGCAAATTGCAAACTAGATATACCTTCCCTAGAAGTCAAGCCTCAAAGAATGCAAGAGTTGTGAGCAGATTAGGAATACATAAAGAAAGGTAGCAACAGAAAGTTAAAAGGACTATGAAAGAACAAAAAGCATACCCACTGCAACCCAATCTGATTTCTATATGCCGCTATGGGATTACTTGCATAAGATTTCATTGAGTTTCATCAGACCTGGACAAGAGCATTAAAGAAATGCCGGTTTTGTAAATACTGACATCAGTTAGACATAATGTGGACCAGTGACTGACCTGTGAATCACTACCTTTCTGTATGATAGAGTACATGGTAGATAAGGAGCCCGCCATGTAACTTTTGCTTTGCAGACAGGACATTTTGAAATATTTAAACTCTGAGAAAAAAAATGAGATTATGAAGTAAAAATGCTTTCAGTCTTCCATGCCAAGTTCCAAGCTCTTTTTGTTCTGTGTAGTTTAAACATACAGGCCAATTGTAAACTTTTAAAACAAATTCCTTATCTATGACACTTCAGGTATTAGGAGTTTCATTATACACAGTCAGCTGAATTTAGAGTAAAACCATTACCCAAAACTAAAACCAGACTATGACTAGCTGCTCTGGTTATCAAATACTACTTGCAGAGAGTGATAGGAAGATCAGGAACTTTAAGTGTTGGAAGAAAATACTTCAGTACTGGAGGCTTCTAAGACAGGACACATCTCGCTCCTTGCCTTAATGACCCACAGGGATTTTCTCGTTTCTATTCACATAGTCAGTCTTTGTGGCAAAAGCTGATTTTTGATCATCTGAAGTTTGCCTTTAGGCTGAGACTCTTGAAAGAAGAGAGACAGTGTCTGTTTGCAACCCCATCTGTATAATAATCAAACTACCGTATACCAACAGATTTCTTCTCTAATGGAAATATGGCCTGCAAAACCTTAGTATCTGGTGAATCTTGGCAGAAGGATAATACTCTGAAGGTATTGAATATTTTCATAGGGTCCAAACAACATTACCTATTATTATCAGTGAATATGATTAGGCAATGCAGAAATGTGAATAAAATTTTCTACATCAAAGAGCTCTCACTTTAGAGCACTAGACTTAAGAGGAATAAAAGACAGCAGTACAAGCAAACAAACAGGCAGCAAGAACCAGTGGTATATTCTTCTGAAATTATCTACACTGGTCTGTCACTACTATCAATGAGGTATCTGGATTTACAATATATTAATCTGACAGTACATTCATCTTAAATGAGTTTCTAAAAATGTACTTTTTAAAAAATAAACCAACCTATCATGAAGTTGAGTTGATACTTGAGGCTACGTGATCTTTAATAACTTTCCTTAGGATCTGTATTCCCTAAATATAAATAAAATCCACTTTTTGCAGTCATGAAAAGATGACTATTTAGCTAAACATATGCAGCAACAAGAAAGCAATAGGTTGCTACTAAAAGTAACAACCTAATAAAAGGAAATTTTTTAAAATGCATTTTCAGGAAAAGAAAAAAACATACTGACAAGCCTTTTCAAGATTTCCTAAGAACTGCTGAAGTGAGGCAAAGAAAAGATATACTTTGTCAGTACCAACAGCCTATGCTTAAAAACAACATTAGAATATTATTTATGGATCAAATTCTTCCAGCTACAGCATCTCAGGTGCTTCTTGAAGTAGTATCTTTAATATATCTGATACCCTAAAGCATGTAGCATGTTTTGTATTTGCACATAATTTCTGGAAAAATCTTTTTAAAAATGCAGTTTAATCGCATACCAGATTAATTACTTCTGTGTATATGAAATAAAAAAAAATATTTGGTCTACATAATGCGACAAGTCATGTCATATATTACTTTGTATAAACTCAAGGGACCTACATAAGGTCTGAATGTATAAATTATTTTTACTGAAATTGCTATTAAAAAAAAAAACAAAACCAAATCAGAAAGAAGAATTACAGTTCACAAAGCTAGAAGTGTGTGGAATTAATTTATCTTCTCTCTCTTTTTTTTTTTTTTTTTTTTTTTTTTTTTTAGCAAATAATCTTTTAAATAAACGCNTTTTTTTTTTTTTTTTTTATTCAACAAATAATGTTCTCAGTGTCAGGTGGGCTAATTAACTACTTCATCCCACCTGTGGTGGGATTTTTTGGGTTTTTTTTGTCAGTGCCACAAAAAAAAAAAAAAGTTTCTCATACCACTTTTTCTTACCTAAATGTTTCTTTTAATTTAGACTTGTTATAGAACACAAAATTGAATTGAAATTGAAATGCTTTGGATTTAAATTTAAATGCTTTTAATTTAGAGGCAAAACATCTTGGTGAAGCTATGGAAAACAACCATCAAACTTGGTACAATTTTATTTCAATGGATTTTTCAACTAGCTATGAAAATAAAAACTATCCAAGCCAGACGGGAAGTTTCAATTTGTCATTTTCTCCACAGGACTAAATCATTTGATATGTTAATTCTATCAACTGTTCTTGCACCTATCCACTGTATTTATGAGCACAAGTTTTTGTATGGCTTTAATTCCATGAATGGACCATTCTTGTTACTATTTTTAATATTAGTCCAGATGCTTCTACTCCCCTTTCATTCTGTAATGATGATTATTAATATGCTCCTAACACTGATTTTTCCTTATCATAAATTCAGAAGATTCTTATAGCCCTTTTTATTCTACATACCTTATTCCTATGTTCATAACCCTCATAGTTTGCCAAGCTAGAATTTGTATCTTCCAAAGTTTAAATTACATCTCGTGCATTGTATCGTTAAACTTAGACAGAAGGATTTGAGGTTTAAATTATGTGATTCATCAGGGATAGCTAAATACTGTTATGATTGTAAAATAATTTTGAAGGGCTAGTTTATATGTAGGAGTAATATATAGAGTAACAATCTAAAGTAATATATGCATATATTCCTACAGATATAGGAATATATATCCTTAAACAAGCAACAGTAATTTTATAATCCCTCCCCAAAATGGAAGACCATCATGAAATGATCACTCTGTTTAGGCACTAAGAGCACTAAGTTCTTAGAACAGTAACATAAGAATGTTATTTCCTTATGGCAAATACTAGGTCAGTTCAATCCATTCAGTGCTTAGTATCCCCTTTGCTTTCTGGCGAGGAAAGCTGTCAAAGAATTGTCATAAAAATTGTGCACGAGTGATCTAACTGCAGCACATACTCCACTGCTGGATTTTCCAATCAAGAAAGACGTCGAGGGTGTGTGGTGTGGTCAGAATACCATATGTAAACACATCTAAAAAACCCCTCAAATATTGGTTTAAAAACTATGTTGAACTCCATCCTTGGCTAAATCATATAATCACATCAAGGGAGAAAGAAAGTATCTTCCTTATTTCTCAACAAAAATATCAACAATTGCTGCCACTCCAAGGTTATACGATTTCAGAATTTCATTATTCTTATAAAAATACACAACAGCACAGTTATTACTTTACCCTGAAGTGATGTCTGGGGAATATTGTGACAATATTTACACAAGACTTTACTAGACAGAACAGCTCCCTTCGGTTGTTACTTTCTCTTTTGAACATTTGAGCAACAAAATTTTACTTGCAGAAAGCATCATGCCATGTGAAATTTAAGCTTGTACAACTTCGACAAGACACCCATAGCATGGCAACACAGTTGCAGCGAGGCAGCTGCAACCACTTAATGCTTGTTTTACACACATTTGGCTTTTGGTGAAAAGAGGTATTTCAAGTCGTTGAATGCTTTAGTTCTTAACATTTATCTGAATTATCCACTTTTAGGAAGAGTAGATGTAATCTTAAGATTTCTTTTCAAAGTCCCCAATGGGCATGTTTCCCAAGTTTTAAGGCGTTTTTTGCCATGCCTTAAAAGTGTAATTCCCAACCAAAAAGGCATATTCTATCACTAAGGTCACATTTACACCCTGTGCATTTGTAATCTCTCAGCTGCAGGTTGTTACTGATGCTGTCTGGGAGCTGTGCCTTGGGCCCTGCTGTGATTCTGCTTCTCACAGAAGCAGGGGCTCCTCCACCTGGGTCCCTCTGCCAGGATGTCCCCAGCAAAGCCCCCACCAACACCAAATATCGCAGCAAATAAACTGAAGGGCTGTCTGAGCTAAAGCTGGATGAGAGCTGGGAGGCAGACCTAGTAGCTTCTGCTGTATCTGGTCATCCTTCTGCATTAATGCTGTTGTGCCACTAACTTGATTTATAAGGAATACTGCTTGTCAAAAGGGAATTACTGTTGTTTCTGGCCATGCATAACTTAGAATCATAGAATTGCCTAGGTTGGAAGGGACCTTTAAGATCATCTAGTCCAACCATCAACCTAACTCTGTGTCCTCGTTCCGGCAGGAATTAATTTTCTGCAGGCTCCGCAGGGACACAGGTCTTCCATCCCATGTGAGCCATACCCACCCTGAGCTGCCAGGAGAGGGGTCAGGAAGTCCGTGGGGCCATCCCGGGTCTGGGTTGGTAAGCAGCGGGGAGCGGTTCGTAATCCTGTTTGTATATTCCTCTGTCCGTGTTACTGTTGTTTTCTTGTTTCCGTTGCTGTTCTGTTAAACTGCCTTTATCTCAGCCCAAGAGTTTTGGCTTTTNACTACATGTTTATTTAGCTAAGTAACTAACAAATTTAAAATAGACTTCACACTCCTTTCATGAACCCTATGCAGTAAATATTTGCATTCTCAAGCTTTCACAGATTGAGTTACTGTGTGTCTTGTCCTGTTCTGGCATGTTAGGTTAAAGTCAATGCCCAAACATGTCTCTCAAATAAAATGGTAGCAATTCACAGGAAACTTGAAAGCTGACACATTTCCAGGATGTGAAAGGTATTTTCTTATAAACAAAGGTCTTTTAGACAAATTTATTTAAAAAACCTATGTCATGAATGGACTCTAAAATAATTACCCAGAAGTGATTTATTTATTTTACTGCAGTGACTGTGGGATTCTGAGAGGTGTTACACCAATGTTTCTGCAGGTGGAAGATCTTTTCCTGAAACACATAACTCAGTGTTCCATTCTTAGCAAGTTTTCATATAATAACATTAATAAATATTATTATATTTAATAGAAATATAAATAAACTCCATGTCAAACAACAGCTATTGACTAAAAAAGTCAGAATAGACGACACTGCTAAAATAGCCTTCTTAATGAGCATCAGTTTCACTATTGTTTTTGTTACGAGACAATGGGCACAAACGTAAATATAGGAAATCACATCTAAAAAAAAAAAAAAAAAAGCTTTTTTACTGTGAGAGTAATCAAACACTGGAAAAAGTTGCCCAGACAGGTTGTGGAGTTTACAACCTTGGAGATACTCAACACTTGACTAGACATGGTCTGGGGCAACCTGCTTTAGTTGACCGTGGTCGAGGAGGGTGATAGGAGTAGAAGACTTCCAGAGGTCCCTTCCAAGCCCAGTGATTGTATTATTATGACTAAATGAAAGGAGAAACTTTAAGTTTTCAGGAACTCCAAAATGAGTTCCCAAGATACCATGATTTAGGTTTTTGTTTTTATAAAAGATGGTGCTGTTTCACATAAGTTTTTTCACATTTCCCTCTATACTTCTTTCTCCACTGGAAACTTGCTAGTACCTGACATAATCTTCTCATGGAAATAAGTTTTATTAAGAGAAAGAGTTTCCTAATCTACCAGTGTCACAGTTTGAACAATGGTGGTTTGTAGGGTTTTTTTTCCCCTCAAATGATAAAACATATCTGTAAGAACTGGGTCAAATCACTTCAACATTATTTGTCTTAAGAACATTGGATTTCACTTCCCAAGTACAATGCTAAAGGCACTGAGCAGACAAATTACTAGACTAGAATAAATTTACTGGCTTGCCTTTGAGAAATTTTAATAATTAATAATTAGCAATAAAAGTCAGCCAGCTCGTCTTTAGTCATTTCCCATGGTCATTTCCATATTCAGCATTTGATTAATGTGAATTCATTGACCCTAAAGTAATTACCCAATCATTATCAGACAACAAAATTAACTTCAGTAATAACTACCAATCGATATAATCACTAATGCATTATGTTTCACATTAATGATCCAACATTCAAACTTCAGTTTGCTTAATATCCACGTTCAATAGTCCTTGTCTGTGTGCTTCAGGATACCATATTCACGAGAGGATGCTTAAATTAAATATCCATTCCTTTAAATGTCAGTCCTTTGTTCATGACACATTAGATTTTCCCCCTTCACATTTACATCTCAAAACGCGTATTGGTAAATGCCCAACAGTGGAAATTAAGCAAGTACAAGCAAGCAGATTTAAAATTCAGTATACATCTACATTTATCCACAAGTTCCCTTCTGAAATGATTCTGTGGCTAGAGTGTATAATTAATAATATTTCAGACTTCATCAAATCAATAGAACTACTGACTCATGGATAAAGACAACTATTTCATACAGGATTGCTTGAGCACCCTGTTTGTATAAGTTACGCTAAAACCTCTCATGCAAAACATTTACTAGCTTAATATTAAGATGCTCTTCATTTAGCTAGAGATTCTTGAAAGAAGTAGATTTTTCCTTCACCACAAAACTTCTTCAAACTGAGATACAGCTAACACCATGTCTCTTCTACCTGGTTTCTCCGAGAACTGCATACATATCCTCTCTTGGCTCTAGAAAACCTAAGCCATTTTGAATACATGGGCTTGTGGGATTTTATATTTATATGGTCCAAATGCTGTGGCTATCTAATGGAATTTTGCTTAATAAGTCTGAGTGTAGTTTTTAATAAAGTTAAAAAACTTTTTTATCTAAAATATTTCTAAAGTTTTCTTTTAACTTATGTTAGAGCTACATACCACCCTTTGTATACATGTAGATAATATAATAAAATTGTTGATTATTAAAAGTATTTACTTTTGTGTTTATTTCCTATTTAATGTTCTTTATATTCAATGTTTTCTAGTTTAAAATGTTAAAAGTAATTTTCTATATGGAATACCACGTTGAACTGGCACGTTGATTTGACTCTGCCCAGAAAATCTTAATATTTTCCTTGGCTTACCCATTTTTACCCTATTTTAACTCTTTGTCATCTTTTATTCAAAATAATTCTGTTCAATTAATAGTTAGTGAAGTAATTACTTCTATAAAATACTCTTATATAGTAATGAGCCTTTACTTGAAACCAAAGGTTTATTTTGAGTTAAATTTAAAATCATAACTCCTAAACCAAGCATATCTGAAAATACTGTTTAAAAGAATTCTCAGTCTATGTAAATAGAAGCTGTATTCTTTAGACTCCATAAGGCATGGATTTTAATATTATATTTTAAAATACCAAGCAGGATTTCTCCATTTCCCTTAAATGAATGATCTTAGTATTACTATCCCGTGATGTTACAAGGTTTCAGAACAACGATGCCTGTATAAATACTTTTGGAATGATAGAGGTTTTTTTTTTTTTAATAATAGGTCTTTGAAATGGAAGTATTTTAAATTTGAAAAACTTGAAAAATAATTAAATGCTTTAATTATGCTTAGCAGGAAACAAAACAAATAAACAAAAAATTTCCCTTTTGCTTCATTAGCCAGTTGTAGAGTACAAACACAAAAAAAAATAATGGCCTTTAAAAAAATGCTGTGTCTAAAAAAAAATNCAAATTACTAGACTAGAATAAATTTACTGGCTTGCCTTTGAGAAATTTTAATAATTAATAATTAGCAATAAAAGTCAGCCAGCTCGTCTTTAGTCATTTCCCATGGTCATTTCCATATTCAGCATTTGATTAATGTGAATTCATTGACCCTAAAGTAATTACCCAATCATTATCAGACAACAAAATTAACTTCAGTAATAACTACCAATCGATATAATCACTAATGCATTATGTTTCACATTAATGATCCAACATTCAAACTTCAGTTTGCTTAATATCCACGTTCAATAGTCCTTGTCTGTGTGCTTCAGGATACCATATTCACGAGAGGATGCTTAAATTAAATATCCATTCCTTTAAATGTCAGTCCTTTGTTCATGACACATTAGATTTTCCCCCTTCACATTTACATCTCAAAACGCGTATTGGTAAATGCCCAACAGTGGAAATTAAGCAAGTACAAGCAAGCAGATTTAAAATTCAGTATACATCTACATTTATCCACAAGTTCCCTTCTGAAATGATTCTGTGGCTAGAGTGTATAATTAATAATATTTCAGACTTCATCAAATCAATAGAACTACTGACTCATGGATAAAGACAACTATTTCATACAGGATTGCTTGAGCACCCTGTTTGTATAAGTTACGCTAAAACCTCTCATGCAAAACATTTACTAGCTTAATATTAAGATGCTCTTCATTTAGCTAGAGATTCTTGAAAGAAGTAGATTTTTCCTTCACCACAAAACTTCTTCAAACTGAGATACAGCTAACACCATGTCTCTTCTACCTGGTTTCTCCGAGAACTGCATACATATCCTCTCTTGGCTCTAGAAAACCTAAGCCATTTTGAATACATGGGCTTGTGGGATTTTATATTTATATGGTCCAAATGCTGTGGCTATCTAATGGAATTTTGCTTAATAAGTCTGAGTGTAGTTTTTAATAAAGTTAAAAAACTTTTTTATCTAAAATATTTCTAAAGTTTTCTTTTAACTTATGTTAGAGCTACATACCACCCTTTGTATACATGTAGATAATATAATAAAATTGTTGATTATTAAAAGTATTTACTTTTGTGTTTATTTCCTATTTAATGTTCTTTATATTCAATGTTTTCTAGTTTAAAATGTTAAAAGTAATTTTCTATATGGAATACCACGTTGAACTGGCACGTTGATTTGACTCTGCCCAGAAAATCTTAATATTTTCCTTGGCTTACCCATTTTTACCCTATTTTAACTCTTTGTCATCTTTTATTCAAAATAATTCTGTTCAATTAATAGTTAGTGAAGTAATTACTTCTATAAAATACTCTTATATAGTAATGAGCCTTTACTTGAAACCAAAGGTTTATTTTGAGTTAAATTTAAAATCATAACTCCTAAACCAAGCATATCTGAAAATACTGTTTAAAAGAATTCTCAGTCTATGTAAATAGAAGCTGTATTCTTTAGACTCCATAAGGCATGGATTTTAATATTATATTTTAAAATACCAAGCAGGATTTCTCCATTTCCCTTAAATGAATGATCTTAGTATTACTATCCCGTGATGTTACAAGGTTTCAGAACAACGATGCCTGTATAAATACTTTTGGAATGATAGAGGTTTTTTTTTTTTTAATAATAGGTCTTTGAAATGGAAGTATTTTAAATTTGAAAAACTTGAAAAATAATTAAATGCTTTAATTATGCTTAGCAGGAAACAAAACAAATAAACAAAAAATTTCCCTTTTGCTTCATTAGCCAGTTGTAGAGTACAAACACAAAAAAAAATAATGGCCTTTAAAAAAATGCTGTGTCTAAAAAAAAATTATTTTAAATGGGAAGATATGAGTTTTCTATTTATTAGAAGCTCTGTCAAATTATTTCTCTTTGAATTCTCTGTGTTAATTATAAATTAACTTTCATGCTTTGTCTCAAAAATTTCTCTTAAATTATATTATGAATCATAGTTCATTCAGCCTCAGAAAATACATTTCAACATAAAGTAATGCAAGAACATCTTTAAGGCATTTTATATATTCTTTTATAATTTTGCAGGCCTCATTTATACTATGTATTTGTTACATTTTATCTCTCGGACTTACTTCAAGTGATAATTGTCTTCCAGATGTATAAAAACAGCCATTTGAGGAAAATTATATCTAAAAATAATTATTGTTCTTTCAATAGAAGAATCACAATTTAATATCTAAGCAACAATTCATCACTTCACAAGGTCTTTCTAAGCTGGTAAATTTACATACCTACTTATTCTGCACGTTAATGATGAGCAGTTTTTAATGGTATCACCAATCATGCTGAGAGTTTGTCACTGCAGTTTACTTAGATTTCCAAGGAATATGGAAACCTCCTAGATTTTGCCAGTAATGAAAAAAAATAAAAATCAATCTTTACATAATCTAACAGTTCTACTTTAATGGATATTTATCCTCCAAACCAGTATTCAAAACAGTTATACTATTTTCTAGACAGAGCCCCCTGCATACTAGGGAAAGTTTGCAACTAATCTGCAAGCCTGATAGAATTCGAACTATCAGATGTACTAGAAATAAAGAGTCTGTTACTCAGCTGCATGGTCCTAAAGATAAATTGCTATTCCAGAGCCCTGTGTTCCCTTGTCAAATAGCTGCAGAGCTGGAAGTCAGTACACCAAGGGAAGAGTAAGTGGCAGCAGGTGCCAAAGGAGACACCTGGCAGCCCAGCAGCACCACACCAGTGTCTCTGGTGGACCTTGGAGGATGTTTGGGGAGGTTCCTCCATTCAGGGGCAATGTTGTGTTACTCTCAAAGCCAAAAACTCATGCCTCCCAAGAGGTGGCTCCTGCTGAGCTTCAACTGAGTGAGGAAGAGCTCACTACCCTGAAGTGATAGTGCAATGGCTGCAGGTTCTGGATCACCAATGTCAGTCAGATCACCAGGAATTGCTCTGATACCACAGACAGGGTTGTGTTGGGAAACATCCTCTCTTCTCAACAGGAGGCGTGAGTTAGCAGTTCCCACATCCCAGAAGAGATAAGACCTCAGTACTCAGAGAGGACAGCAAGAAAGTGGTTCAGAAATTGCAGCCAGAGGAGACAGGGGCACGGGGGACATGGTGCTTGGCTGAGTTACTGTGGGCATTCTGAAGGAAGCGCTTTGACCCCAGAATTGATATTACTGATATTATGTCTTCATTTATCAACAGTACCTTTTCAGACACAAAACAATGAGCAGTCTCTTGTCAGTAAAGCATCTGTGAAGCCAAGAAAAGAATGCATAGCATGAGCTTGTTTTCAATTGGGAAGTATATTAAAGAGCTTCCCACCATTTCTAAAACAGTTTTATTTTTAACCCTTTGTATTCAGAGGAAAGAATTACTATTTTTTTACCACCAAAATCTATTAAGCACTGTTCAAGAGCAAGTGAAAGCATCGTACAACAACATGCTATAGAAATATTTTGAAAGAATAATTTGAAGTCTGAAACAGAAGTTGTACTCACAAAATTTCTGATTATATTTTTTTATACAGTAAACCTCACTGTAAACAACAATGTGGTACGGTAAAATTCTCCCCAAAATGCATGAGGTGCAAACTTCAACAAAGTAAGAACAGGTGCAGGATACCTTGTGGTAACATTAAACAGTGCTGTTGTGCCTTTGGAAAGATGTGCTGTACAGGTGTGGTCCTCAGATTGCCAGAATAAGTGATATGATTATTCAGGAGGTAGAAGTTCATTTCTCCCAGCAGAGTGCTTCTGAAAAGGTTAACTTGTACTAAATGCCCTTCATTTCCTCCCCCCAATAGCATGAGGTAAATACATGCTACATTATGGCTCATACAATGTTGCTTTTAATGAGCATGTAATGTTTCTCTGTCATAGCAGATGAGGTTCTTTCGATTCCTCTCCCACCTCATTTCTAGGTCACAAAAAAACTCAAAATTCCCGAACACAAATGAAATAAAACAGCGTTGTTTAACAAACCTTCAATGAAAAGGAAATAGCGTCAAGATATCTGTGTGCATCCAGATCAACTAAAATGCAAGTCAGTGTGAATTGTCTCCCTATTCACTAGCATATCAGACTACTTCTTAATAAAACAGCATCTTCTTGCAGCTCTTTAGTTTTTCTGTTTTGTCTCAATAGGCTTAAAAGAGTCTATATCCATTATGTTCACTTTAGATCTACTTTAAGTGATTAGTGCAATCACTTGCTCTCAGTCAGAAACAGAAAATAAACTGACTCTGGTACAAATGCTGAAGGACAACACAGACAAAAAGAAAAAACAGCCCTGTCTGCTGGAATCTGTAATCCTGCCATCAGTGTAGAACTGAGAAGCCGCAATACACGTACAAACGCCAAGATTTTGCTATCCAAATGTCCATAAAGGAAATTAATTTAAGGTCACGGTATTGGATTCAGAATAAGGGGGTACTAATTCAATTCCTAAGGCTGCAAGAGGTTTCATGTAAGAATGTGGCAAAGCCATTTATTTCATAGATTTGGGAATGTTTTCCTAGTTTTAAGCATCAGATATTTCCTAACAATAACACTCATAAACAATGAAGCAAATGGCATAAAGATAGCCCTAAAATACTAAAATGCTTCTCTGAATCAGGGCTTTTGATTTGCAGTTTCCCAAGTGAAGACATATAGCCAGTTTTACTTCTGTGAACAAAACATTAGCAGAGATAAATCATCTACCACAATTAATACTGAGTTTATTTGGGTTGTCCTGGTCTTTCAGTACAAATAATAACGGTGCATCTTTTCCATTCTTTATGATCCAATGAAATTGAGCTCATAAAAAATGGCAGATACTATTTAATTATGTTAGAAGACTCTCTCCCAAAGTCTTATGAATCCTGTGAGACAGGAGGGAACCAGTGAGGAGTAGGTTAGAGGATTAGGAAGTGAAAATATAATTGTCCCTGACAGAGAAGAGTCTGAATTCAATGTGGGAACAGGCACAAGGCAAAAATCTATTTTATAGCATCCCTTGCAGTAATAAAAATTGCTGTTGGAGGCCACCTTCTGAGATATTGCTAAAATAACTTCCTGTGATCTTTGAAGCTTGTTTCTGTACAGATAGGTATACACATACAAACCAGTCTATTATTGGAGGACAAAGTGATAAAAGAACAAAAAAAGACTTTGAACTTTGAATCCTATAACTAGAATTCAAAAATGCTGGCCACTGTTCCAGCAAAGAACTGTCATAAAAAAAATACATACCAGCCTCCCATCTTCTTACAGAAATATAAAAGCAATAATGAATTGCACAACTATTTTATACTCAGTAAGTAGTTCAGATGATTAAGAAATGACATAAACCTTACAAATAGTTTGATTAAACCATTAAGATGAAAATCATCGCACCGAAATGTCTCATCCATGAAACTGTGGGCATAAAATTTATTTTGAAATTATTCTACAAGGAAAATAATTTGTTTTTGTTTTTGTTTTTTTCCTGGTGACTTGTTGTTAAACTGGATCACGTTTGGTTCTATCACTTAAGGTAGCACAAAGGCAAGACTACAAAAGGAATGCAAGGAAGTTTTATGTGTTTTAATTATGTTAAAATAGCCATAGGTCTTTTTTGCCTGGGAAGGTCAAAAAGAGCAGCCTGTGCCTTCCTACAACAGCAAATTTTCCTGCTGCGCTGTCAGCAGTCTCCAGACCATCCCATGTGCAGAAGAGATTTCAATACTTAATGTTTGCTGATATTTTGCCAGGCAAATCTGGGCAGGCTGCCTGCAGATGATAGGTTGTGCAGATGGGTGGTAGTCAGAGACAAAGCATTGGTTGCCACTGTTCATGGCTACTTCAAAACTACAGATGAAGAAGGTGTAGTAGTAAAAATACAGAAAAACCACATCTCCGACCACTGAAATAGTGCTCTAGTAGAACAGATGGTGTCATGACAAAAACGTGGTGAGATATAGACTCTGCACTACCTAATTACTACTGCTGTAAGCCCATTGGGTGGAGAAACAGATCCCCAACAGGACTTAGGAGAGGTTGGCACTTAAGAGCATGGCAAGTGTGATGTCTAAATAGGACTTTCTAGTGTGAAATCAACTCAACATCTCCTTGGCATCTTTGCCAGCACATGTAACAAAACTGTCACTATATCTGTAAGGCTGAGCAACTCAGCACTTCATTCCTCAGCCCGATGAAACCTTCCTGCTACCTACTTCCTTCAGCCAAGTTTGGTGCATGCACCTTGCCACAGGCGCTACTGACAAAAACGTACTGGCTATGTCCGCCTTTCCCACGTTTTCCAGGGAGCAGAAGGAGTGGCACTGCCCCACAACAGAGGAGGAGCCAAGAGATAAAAGCCACCCAGCACAGGCAGTACCGTCACCCAAGGCTGCTGTCCCCCAGTACCTGATGATGGCAGGCAGAACCAGGTGCTAGTATTGGAGGACATCAACAGCACAGCAAGCAGCAAACCAGGGCCAGTATCCATCCAGGAGGTGGGACCTAGCCCTTCAAGGAGCATAAGCACAGATGGGGACGGAGGCAGGTGCACCTACAACTCAGCTCAGGAAAAGCTGGAGTCACATGCCTGCACTGAATTAGGGCTCCTCAGCCCATAAGCAGGGTGTGTGGGTGGAGGTCCCAGGTGAGGTTGGGTTATTAAGTCCTATTAGTCCTCAGAGCCCTGGGAACAATACCAGAGTAACTAGAAAAATCATTCAAGATGATGAAAAACTCTTTAACAACTAGGGTACTACATTAAGCGTTGTTACATATTTTTTCAGAGTGGTGGCTCAACTTGCGTTTGTTGTTTCCGTTTAAAGCTGTGCTCTTTGCCAAAGTAGAAAGCAAGCCCCACTAACAAAGAGAACTTCTAGGCTTGGAGGGAGATGAATTCTTTTTCCTAAACATATGAATACTGTTTCAATCAATTAGCATAAAACTCAGGTGTTTCAATCTGAAGCAAAACATTACCTGGCCCTCGCTTTGTATGAACACAATCCATTCAGTCTTAATCTTGCACACTCTGAATTCACGCTGCAGTCAAGGACATTTTGTGTCAAGCGACCCTTCCATCTGCACAAGTTTACATTCACCTGCGTGAAGTCTTTAGTCCACATAGACGAAGCTTCAGAGCTGAAGTACCCCCAGACCCCACTCCCAGTTTTGGGACCAGTGCCCTAGAATCAGGACTCTGTGTAGCAATCCATGGGGTATAACCCAGTGGTTTGTCTCGCCTCACTGTATAACTTACACTGAGAGAGAGGGGGTGAAGAAGGGGAGGAACTTCATATTGTGGTTTACTCCACTGTGAGCACTCAGCATTTTTTTAAAATTAAGGAAAGTCTATTGAGGGAAATTTAAGAAAATACAGAATTCTGTAACAGGCTTTGCAAATCTCCCAAGGATTTATTTTATGACCACAATATTTTTAAAAAAATGCATTCCTATGTCATGAAATGGGGCTAATTTCAATTTACTTAATGTTTTCCATACATTTTAATGTGTTACAAAATCATGTAGAAACTGTTAATCTGCCTCTAGACTGCATTTAAGCTACAGTTTTTTGCATTTGGACATCAGCCTGTGGTAAATTGGTCTATATCTAGTAACACGAGAGTAGCTAGGGCCTGAGTTAGTACCTTGACATTATGACCTAAATTGCATAAGCAGAAGTGAAATGTTTATAGTTTTTTCAAAAACATCTTTCCATTTGACACTTAATATTCCATTGCTATAAAGAGGACACATTGCACCTACCTGAGCCATAGTTTCAGGCTATTTGCTGAATAGGGCATTACATCTGGCATTTGGGTGTTTTGGCCATAGAATCGTGCATTTCTTGCTGTTTGCATCTGTATTGCCTAAGAGGAAAAAAACTATTAATGCAGATGAAGTCTCTAAGTATCTAGGTATCCAAATGTAATAAATATCAACATTTTTTGTTTAAATGAAAGATTAGATTCTGGCAAACAGTTCCATGGAAACATGAGGTTTCCATGACACAACTGCAATCATAAAACACACCAAACTTTGAATGTTGAGTAGCATTTTAGCAAATAATAAAAAGGCAGTATAAGATTTTGTCTCTGAAATTCAAACTTCTGTGTCTGCGTATAACATGAAGGATCAACAGTTTGCTTTGATTTCAGATATCTGCCTTGGCTTACTAGAGTCCTGTATAATTGATCACCCAGATCATCAAGAATAGTTTTTAGACCCTGACTGGATGACTTGAGCTTTTGAAGCAGGAAAGTAATAAGTATGACTATTGAATACCAGCAAAGGTATTTACAAAATAGGTGTTCAGATGAAGAATTATTTTTGACAGCGTTTAGGCAAATGTGGAGATTCAGTCATTTTGACAGTAAATATGAAGCTGCTTAAAAACTCATACCAATGAAAACAATGTGATTTAAAAGAACAAGAGGATAGCTACTTTATGATAGATAGACAGACAGGTTAGGGGCTATCACGGGCCGCAGACCATGGGCAAGCAGGTGCCCTCAGGCCAGCAGGTCCATGCCCTCCCCTCTTTGCCCTGGTGGGCACAGTCCCACCACACCCCAGTGAGCTGAGTAAGGCTGAGGCTGGGGCTGGGTGGGGCTGCATCAGGAGATGTCCAAGCAAAGCGGGTACCAGGGCGGTGGGTCAGGCCAGATCAGCCCATAGTGGGGCAGGCCTGGGGCTAAGGGCTGGGGCTCTGAGGTGTTCCTGAGCATGGGGGAAAGCATCTCCTGACTCCCTCTCACCCAGTGCCTGCCTGGTCCCTGGGTGGAGGGAAGTTTCTGGGCCCTGATCTCCTGGCTGCCTTATTCCTTCCCTCCAGCTGCACTCAGAGAAGGAACTTTAAAGAGTTATTTTTACAGCTTCTGAACCACTGTCATTTATCCAAGATACATCTTAGTTCTCTTGTGAGGTACCTTGTCCTCCTTAGTTTCTGTCCTCAGGATTTTGTGGTTCCTGGTGTTTCTAGAACATGTTTTTCCATGTATTTATAAAAGAGAGAAATCTCACGTCTGACCAGCATGTCCAACCATTGCCAATACTCACCAGAGCAGAAATAGTGTTATTGTTTGACATGCGTTGCTTTCACATCTGGGATTTTGCATAAGGATGCTCTCAAATTAGAAACACAAAAACATACCTGCAAAAAAAAAATAATAAATCAAGATCTCCAGATTCCCTACTATCCTCATCCTTTTGTATGTTTGTGTAGATGTACGTATGCATGGGTGATAGATGTGGATAAACAATAAAACTTACACTGTTGTGTTTGCAGCTTTTACTGGAAATAATTTTTGACATGAAACTTTGAAGCCTTATGAGAAAAATCATGTCTGCATTCCAAATTAGAGTAATGTCTGCGTTTTCTTTGTAGTGCAGCTTCTTTTTAGCCCTTCAGCCCGTTCCATATTATCTTGTAGTGATTATAAACTTTGAAAGTGGTCATCAGTTATGTTCCTCAAACAGTTCACCAAAGGACAAACTCTTCACTACATTTTCCAGAAACCCATTTGAGGGAGAACTTTTAAAAGACAAATCATTCTGTTTTGCAAATGCAATAAAATGGAATTTCTTGCAGTGGACAAAGTTGCAGGCATATTATGAAATTACGCTGCATTACACTGGTGTGCATTCAGCATTCAGCAAAGCGTGAAAAAAGTAAAAAAGCCTTATGATCTTTTAAAAATGGATGTGTAAAGTAAGAGAAATATAGACCTGCCAGGTGTTATTAATACAGTTTTCTTAAATGGAAACAGATTTGCAGCCATTAGGTTTTACTAAGCTAAATAAGTAACCTCATTTTTCAGAAAGGGCAGCTGTTGTTTAGATATTTACATCCAATTTCTGAATTTTGCAAAGTGTTCAGCTCCTACTGAGACCAGTAAAAACCAGAAGAACTGTGATGTTTTAGATCCCATGTCTGCCAAATGACAGACTGTGAGGGCTCAAACTCCCTCTCAGTAATGTGTCCACTGGGTGTCGTTGTACTGAATTCACCAGAATTGATGGGTATACAGTCAGTACGAGATGACAATCAGCTCCTTAAAAGATGTAACTTGAATCTTGTTGCAAGTGCCCAGCTTTGCATATGTTTTTCTAAGGTCAGATCTGCATTAAGCCCGAAGACAAAACTGGGACAAAATTTTCCTCTCGGTACAAATCTGTTGCATACACTAAACACATTTCATGCTTGACATTTCCACTGACATCGCTAAGAGACTTGCAGACAGCGCAAGTACAGAATTAGCAACACAGCTCCATGCTGACGAGAGGAGGGATGAACAATAAGAGGCAAAGCAAAGACTGCTGTAGCAGATGTGAAGGGTAAGATTCTAAGTCGTCCAGGAACTTTTGATCTTCTTTTTGCAGAACTTAAGTTTTATTGGATTCTCTCTAAAGTGTGCAGACTTGTTGTTTGTTCTTCTTTAAATCTCTTTTAATTCTCTTTTTTATTATCTTTACTCCTACATAGTTTTTATCCTTTATTTGTAATCTTCTTGCTGTAACTTTCCCTTTTTTCCCATTTTGTTGCTTACCTACCAATTAAAGTTAGACTGAGAATATATCAACCCATTTTCTCCAACAACATTAGTCACTCAGTGTCTTCTCCTGTCACATTTGGATTAAAAGCCCGTTCATGCAGAGAGCACTACCCTCTGTGTTTAAACAGTGCCTATTATTATTGTAGTCCTGATTCCTTAGTTCTTTGGTTTATGTTGTGACATTTGATATAATAGTAATATATTTAATTGCAGATTAGATAGAATATTATTCTATTTTTCCTGACTGAAACTGGAAGATTTCTAGTAAATCTCAAGTTGGCTCTTCTGAAATATTCCACACACACAGCATGTGCATAGGCATACATACCCTACATGCTTCACAAATGTTAGTACAAAATTTCTTGTTTGGCTAAAGTAAGGATGGAACACAGTATCTAGATGTAAAAAAGATGTATACAACTCTTATTTTATACTGAGAGAGTTCAATTGCAGGCACAATATAAACACATTTATATGGTAAGCATATTTGTTCAGTTAATCATAAGCATTCACAACCTATGAAAGGCAAAATGCGTGTGGAAACTTGTACCTTCAATGCATTTTATGTGATGTTTGTCAGATTTTCATGTTTCCTCAGCCATAAATCTGCTCAAGCTATTAAAAGCCTATTAAAACCATAATCAAATAAATACCGTGACTCTGCTCACAAGTGACTCAGAATAAGAGTGGCAAAAAGATATACAGTAATACAATTCTTCTAACATAATACCTGTTTACAGTTCAAATCAATGTCATCCACTGGCCAATCAATACCACCTTACTCTGTTTATCACTACTTGTAAGCCTTTTCAATAATTCTAATTTTAAAGAGTCATTACTGAAATTGTATAGCCATTGATTGTTTAAAGGTTACAGATAGCATGAACAAATTGAATTTTAGATTCAATTAAACCTGTTGAGAAATTGCAAATCACGTTTTCTTAAGAAAGTTTCATATCAGCCTTTCAGATAGCATAGCTCCACTGCAACCACAGTATATTTGCTAATTTAGATCTATGGAGGATTTAATTTGTAGGGTAAAGTACCCTCAAGCTATAGAGGGGTTGTACCCTAACCCAGGGTTGAAACAGTTGTCCCTTTTCGTCTTCCCTTGACCTGAGCAGGAACCATAACAGGCAAACCTGGATGCCGTTATATATTCTTGCATCTGTAAGCTCAAAAACCATATTAAAATAATTTTAGGTGAATGCAAAAGTCTTCAAAGACTAGGTTTTCAAGAGAACCGCTTCTGCACTTTGTGTCGGGTGTGATCATCCTGCAGCCATGGTCAGATATTTTTCAAAGACAACTGGCCACTTTTGTGGGTATCTCAGAAACAGAGAGACCTTTTAAGGTGTTGAGCTTTTTATTGAAAATCTGCCCTGTATGTAAGCTGTAATAGATAGTACAGTTCAGGCCCACAATGTCACAGCAACTGAGAATTAGATGGGAAATTGTTACTGTGTCTTCTCTCAGGCTACCTAACAGTAGTGGCTTAGCTTATGACTGTCTTTTTTTCTGGACCAGATAGATGAACATCATGTGTACTGAAAAGAAAACTAAACTCTTAAAATGTCAGTTGCTCAGTATCACACTGTTACTATAATTCCCTCTATAGCAACACTAGCTCTGTGAGTGCATTCATTTCCACGGCTTTGGTGCAGACTGCTTCTGGCCAAATGACAGAAATACTGACAGATTTCTTATAGTTCATTTGCATCTCCTAGGATAAGTTCATCATAATAATTTCAGACATGTCTTCCTTTTTCTCCTTTGTTCCCTTCTCTTTTGGGAACTACAGATACCCCTTGCTGTTGATTTGTTTTTATTCTCACTCACTCTTCTGCATTGCAGATAAATTTAAGTGGAAGTCTCACCTGGTTTGCTCACTGAGGGTGCATGGAGCTAAAGATGGATTGCAATCAAGAGAAAAACTTTTGTTAGCTTTCCCAAATTGAAGGAAACAGCCATGATTTTATGTAGATACTTATAGGTAAATCCCTGGTAAATCCACTTGAGTTTTGTTGATTTTAGATAGTTCTACAAGTCAGTCACTTTTTCTATAAGGCTATCTTAACTTGTATGTAACATTTCTGTTCAGCAACTTGACTACCGTGGCAGTCATGCCCAAAATACAGACATTTCTTAAACCTCATGAGTTTTATTGGTAAGCACTTTACCTGTTTGCAACTAAAATTAACAAAAATGGAATGACAGATAATGCCTATCCGCTGTGCAGCAACAGTTTTTGGTCAGTACTATCAAGTGGTTTCCTAATAGTCAAATTAGAAATGGGCCAGTCTTGCATGCAAGTGAAAGTTGTGTTCTTCTACCCTTTTTTGTGACAATCTAGCTTATACCACCTGTAAACTAATAATGGTTGTTGAACTTCTTGAATCCTTCTACAGGCTGTGACAGAGTTAGGAAAATCCATCCGATCGTTCTTCTCGGTATTGCCTTCATGGTAAAAGCTGCTGATGAGGTGTAAAAAGAATAGTGTGGGTCCCCTCTGAGAGTCATTTAATGGCTGATGATAGGTAAGAAGGACTTTATTATTCCATGTGTCTGCATCAAAGCAGCTAAATGGCTCTTAATACAGTAATTCATTCTCTTCCTAAAAATTGCATTGGAGACATGGCATAATCTCTCTTCTATCAACAAATCATGTTATCTTGGACACAGTTATTCCACATCACTTCACTTTACAGGGTCTTCATCTATAAGAAGAGAATAACCACTCATGCAAGGAAAGGGGAAAGGAGCTATGCAGAAGTTCTGTTGCCAAAGACATTAGAAGGCTTGCTTTTTAGGGAAGAACTTGTTTGAATTGAAACCTGCAGACATTAACACCTCATTCTTTAGAAAGCACCTCAACATTCAAAGATATAAAGTTTCCCACAAGACTTTTAATAACAAAACCGATGTGTCTTTATAATCACAACCCTGGTAGAAATGGGACCAATATCAAACCAAAATCTCATGGTCTGAGCATCCCCAGATTTGTCTTCTCCAGCACCTGAATCTTCTATGTGATGCTTCTGTGTAAAATGTACCAGAGTTTTGGAATAGGAATATCTCAAACTACTGCAGATCTGAAATTCAAATAAAACTAAGCTATTATGTCATTCACATATTCATTAGCCTATGCAAAGCTTCAGTTTTAGTTCAATATGTTCATGAACTTTTATGAATTTATATAAGGATTTATACACAGGAACTCACTTGCAGTGAACTCGGATATAAAAGGAACAAGAGCTTTATTTGAGGACAAATATAAAAATTAAAATCACTCTAATTGCTTTAAATGCCTACGTATCAATTCCATTTATGATTAATAAAAAACTATGTAATTTTGCATGTTGAGGGTAAAAGTCTTTTACGTTTCCTAGAACAAATACAAGTGCCGCCTTTCATTATATTCAACAAGTTCAAAATGTATGCTGTTCCTGTGCCTTGACACTATTTTCTAGCATGTCAATTCAACAAACCTGACTTAAGCTGAGTAATACTTGGTTACATGTCATTCTCTGTCCGCTTTGAGGCTTCTGATACAAGCATGTCTCCATCTGCTTGCAGTTGTAGAACTGGGTATGATAACTTTATATATTTAGTCACTGAAAAAGAAAAAAAAAAATAAAAAGAGAAGCACACATTAATAATAAAAATCCAGGAAAATTAGTTCAGCCCTGTGCCTACTCCTTTCCCAACCACTGAAGGCAAAAATCTATGTTTATATGTAATTCTGAAGGAGCACATCTTTCTTTACCTCTTCTGTAAGATTTTCTTCATAGAAACTAGAATGTTACTAGCTTTATGTTTTATCTACCTCCTTATACGCATTTGGATATTTTATTGGCATGTTCTTCTTGCATAGCAAAATGATTTAATGTTAAACCTCATTTGAGTCTGTAACCCTGCCATTAAAGAAAGATTTTCTAAGTTTATTCAACTATGCACTTTGCCTATCCGGCATATTTACAAGTAATAGTATCTAGTCCACAGTATTTTCATACTACTGAATCTCTGTATATAAGGCTTAAAACCTTATATTGTTTACAATTTAAGCTAAATATGAATAGGAAATTACTTAGATAGTACACAGCAGCTAGAGATCAATGAGTAAAATATAAGGTTATAAAGCTCTGCTGTCAAGTTCCAAAGTGCAAATTTAGATGCCATCCCCAGTGAGAAATGTTTACGCAAATACATATTTCATCAAGTAAAATGTCTCAAATTGAATTTGAAAATAGGGAGACATTTAATCTCTTTTCTTTTTGTGTGTGTAGTGAAGAAAATGAAATGGAAGGAATTAGAATGATTTAGAAAGCACTGCTTTTCACAAGGGACTGCAATTTCCCATTAACTGCAAGCAGTGCACATAACCAATGCACATGAAAAATGTTTAAAGACTCAGCACAACTAAGACTTTTCGTTTCTTTTTTTATTCATTTATTTCATCTAAACAGTACATGCGTGGCCAGGGGGAGGGGAAGAGCATTTGGGTCACAATCAAGGAGGTGTGAGACCACAGGTACAGGGAGTTTGGTTTCATTAATAATTTTTCCCAAAGAAGCTCTTTATTTTCAAAGTATGTGAGTACATATTTGATTCCAGGTGTCTAAAGCACTTGAATTAATTTTCAATAAAACCACTTCCCAGGGCAAGAATTTACACCAGAGTCTTAGCTTTAATATGAAAGTACCTTCATAAATATCAACTGAAATGGAGCCGAATACTTTTTGAAAAAATAGTTGCCTGACGTTAACTGCTACTTGACCACCAGGAGACACTGTTGCTCCGTAGAGATGAGGGGTGAGGTTGTGGCAATAAATTATCGGAGGTAATACATTTAACAGCCACTGTTATCTTACAGGTCATTCTCCGCTGTTCATAAAACTTATATTGACCCAGATGAAGTTGGGATTTTTTTCCTGGGCGTGCAGCAAATGCATGATCTAACACTTTTCAGTGTCAGGACTTGCAACAAAAGAGGAAAAATTCGGAATCTGGAATTCTCGGCTAAAGTAAAAGGGAAATGTTATTGTTTTGTAATACTTAAGGAGATAAAGTCAAAGTTTTATAACAAAAATTTGAAATTCCAAAATACATTAAGATTTGCAATTTTTGTTTCAGCTTTAAATCATACGCAATTTGGAAAATAGTTTTGAATTTATAATTTAATTGGCACAGGATTAGATTTTTCCCAGAAAACATTATAACAACAATGTTTCATANTATAATGTATATTAGGTAAATATAATAACATTACACATATAACAACATATATAACATATATGCACACATCTCTGCATATATATACATACATATATATATACACTTATATATAATACATATATGTGTATATATATTACCATGAAATAACCAATAATAGTCAATCTTACCAACAATAACCAATGATGTAGTCAATCATAATGTATAACTCTCTCTAAAAAAAAAATAATCTAAGACCTTAGGGCTGAAATGAAATTTGTTAGCTGTTAACAAAATAACCCATTTCAATATAAAGAAAACCGGATTTTTCAGCCATACCAAAAGCAGTCATTTCAATACCTTTATTTTTTAAATTCTGATCAAATTAATGTTACAGAAACTCTAACATTCATGTAAGGTTTATGTAATACTTTCTTAAGTATATGCAATATTTACAGAAGTATGCACTCATGTCTGTTATATTTTCATCTGATTTCCTTTTTCACATAGTTTTTGTTCACTTTTTGTTAAAAAGTCTGGTTTTTATCTGGCCACTGTACATTATGCTAGGATTGTAAAATATCTGTAACATCTACATAAATTCTGCTTATTTACATATGATGACTCAGTTGTAATGCTCCAAAGCTGTGAAAGGTCCTAGGCTCGTATGCACAGAAGGATTTCTGAGTTTAAATGATTTCAGTACAAGCCTCAAAACTCCCACCAAGCTCTCACCTAGTACATACAATCTCAACCAAGAAACTTTCTCAGGCAACTAGGGTTTCTGCTTCTCTGCATGTCCAGAACTGCCTCAGTTTGATCATCCTTGGTCAACTTAATATCATTTTCATGCCTTACCCTAGTTCAAGGCACAGACCTTCAGGATGAAACTGCAGAGGAGATTACAGCTCGAAGACGGTGAGGTTTGTCTCCTTTGTGTAATAATCCCCTCCTTCAAGAATACACCCCACCTTGAGGAGGTAAAAGTTTAACACTTTCTTTTTCATTAGGAAGTTTATGTATATGGGTACATGTTACATAAAATGTGTGCATGTGTGTTATATGTACACATACATACTTTATATGAAACAATAAGATATTTGTTAGAGTTTAAATGCAGTGAAAAAGGGGAGTTTTGAGACACGTTCTGCACAGCTGCCTGTGACCTCTGTCTGACAAGCCTTTGTGCAGGCAGGTAGCTACAAACCATCCTGTTGAATTCAAGACCTTTCTGAGAACAAGAAAAAGCCTTCAGCAGGACATAACAAAGACAGTGATCCCACTTCATCAGCTAACCAAGAAAAATAATTGGTTCATAAGTTTGGAACACAGCTGTATTTTATAATTCAAAGTTTTATAATAATATANGTAATACTTAAGGAGATAAAGTCAAAGTTTTATAACAAAAATTTGAAATTCCAAAATACATTAAGATTTGCAATTTTTGTTTCAGCTTTAAATCATACGCAATTTGGAAAATAGTTTTGAATTTATAATTTAATTGGCACAGGATTAGATTTTTCCCAGAAAACATTATAACAACAATGTTTCATAAGTGATAACTTTTTTTTTTTTTTTTAATCGGTAAAGCCATATTTTGGTTGCTATTTAAGCATTAAACAAAACTTGAATATATACTGAAACACTAAATATTTTTTAAAAACTACTACATTAAAATGTAAGATATGTGTAATATATAACATAACATAACAACACAACATTAATAATATAATATAATATAATATAATATAATATAAT
>VXBH01008603.1:208001-226798 GCA_013400035.1 Rynchops niger | reverse complement strand
ATTTCCTTTTTCACATAGTTTTTGTTCACTTTTTGTTAAAAAGTCTGGTTTTTATCTGGCCACTGTACATTATGCTAGGATTGTAAAATATCTGTAACATCTACATAAATTCTGCTTATTTACATATGATGACTCAGTTGTAATGCTCCAAAGCTGTGAAAGGTCCTAGGCTCGTATGCACAGAAGGATTTCTGAGTTTAAATGATTTCAGTACAAGACTCAAAACTCCCACCAAGCTCTCACCTAGTACATACAATCTCAACCAAGAAACTTTCTCAGGCAACTAGGGTTTCTGCTTCTCTGCATGTCCAGAACTGCCTCAGTTTGATCATCCTTGGTCAACTTAATATCATTTTCATGCCTTACCCTAGTTCAAGGCACAGACCTTCAGGATGAAACTGCAGAGGAGATTACAGCTCGAAGACGGTGAGGTTTGTCTCCTTTGTGTAATAATCCCCTCCTTCAAGAATACACCCCACCTTGAGGAGGTAAAAGTTTAACACTTTCTTTTTCATTAGGAAGTTTATGTATATGGGTACATGTTACATAAAATGTGTGCATGTGTGTTATATGTACACATACATACTTTATATGAAACAATAAGATATTTGTTAGAGTTTAAATGCAGTGAAAAAGGGGAGTTTTGAGACACGTTCTGCACAGCTGCCTGTGACCTCTGTCTGACAAGCCTTTGTGCAGGCAGGTAGCTACAAACCATCCTGTTGAATTCAAGACCTTTCTGAGAACAAGAAAAAGCCTTCAGCAGGACATAACAAAGACAGTGATCCCACTTCATCAGCTAACCAAGAAAAATAATTGGTTCATAAGTTTGGAACACAGCTGTATTTTATAATTCAAAGTTTTATAATAATATATGTACACAAGTAATTTTTTTTTTTAAGTAAATGCCATATTCAAACCTTTTCCTGATTTAATATATTATGAGTGTTCAAGGCTACGTTTGGTTAGATTTTATTCGTTCCTGTTTTAAGATGGATTACATAGCTGTGTAATCAGATGATATATATTTAAATATCTGTGATACAGAGAGTGATTTTTAATTTCAAAACTGAGAACAGTAAAAGTATTTAATAGTTTTGAAATCTATAAAGCAGATCAGTTCTTATTTTAAATTAAAATTCTATTTAAAATGGTAAGATTTCTACTCTTCATTAAATGCAGGAGAATCCACCAGCTGTAAAAATGTGAGGTTGAACATATCTACTTTATCACTAAAAAGGAAAGCTCGAGGTCATACCGTGGACTGATGTAAATCAATGTAATTTCCCAGGGTCCCATAGAGCTATGCTTCTTTATAAGAGGTAAATATCTATTCCTTTTGATCTTGGTAAGTAGACCCTGTTTATTGAAAAATTATTCTCTTTGATAGCGCTTAAGGCAGTTTTAAAATAAATGAACTATTACTGGTATTTTCCACAATACAAACGAAAAGTATAAGATCCCTTTTGTCACTTTGAAATCTTACTGTGGCAGCTACCGAGAAAAAATAGCTAGTAATATTTGTTTGTATTACAACTGCTTTGAGACATTTATGATAAAATTTTGAAAAAAAATCTTTGGGTACTGATTTACAGTCAGTGACAATAATACTATTTAAAATAAGGCTGTTTTCTAGACTACTGTAGAAAAAAATCCCAAATTGGCCTCACACCTATTTACGTGTAAGCTATCTATTTTATCCAACAAAAGTTTAAGGATAGCTTTCCAATCACCTGTGAGAACCTACAAGTTTAAGATAAGAAAAGATTTGAAACTTTAGCAGGGAAAAGCACAACAAAATACTGGAAATTACTCTAGACATGTTCAAATGAGAAATAAGTGTGAATGACTAGCAGCTGGAGTAAGTTACCATAACTGTGCGGGATATTTCATCATTTGAAGTGTTTGAACCAAGATTAAGCATCTGCCGGAATAGCACCTAGTCTTAGGCAGGCAGGAATTACAGGCCTGATACAGAAGTTTCTTAAGGAAATTTGGTGGCCCACTGGATGAGACAATCACAACAGCATTTTTCAGTTTCAAAATTCTGTGTAAAGAATGGGAATAATACGAGTATAGAACAAAACAGAGACAAAAAGATTTATCAACCCTTTGCTGTTTTGTTATTTTCAACCATGCACTTGAATTGATTGTGTCTGGAATGGAGCTGTTTCCTAAGAATCTAGAGCTGCCATTTCTAATTATTTGTTATGTAAGTCATGTAGGGAAGAAAGCCAAATTCTTTGTGAGTCAGCCCACCTGACCTTTTTTAGAAGTGCACTTTCTGAGAAAATGCCATTCCAAAGTGATAATGTCTCATTCAGAGTCTTGGTCTTAAATAAAATTGATCCAGATAATAAGTAAGATAAATAGTGGTAATAAAGTCCCAAATGGCACGACAGTTTGGAAGCTGAAATGCTGATGCCTATTGATTTTTGCTAGTGATCGCGGACTATTTTCTTAGGTACATTGTCATAGGTAAATTCAGCAATTTCAGAGGAGAGAGTAACCTTCTGCAGTATTTGTCTAGGGCACAGAAATTGAACAAACAATTATCAGTAAGGCTGGAGCACATCTTTCAAACATTGTACTCACTTTCAGGGTGCCTGAATGTAGCCCTTGTGCGGCAAAAATTTTGAAGCCAGGGAAAGCAAAAGTTTTGGTAGGTGTTATGGTAATTTCTCCAACTGCTGTTAAAACAATGCCAGACCACACGGTTTCTGCTTTGGCTGCTCTTTTTTTCTGGCAACGGCACTGGCTGTGCTTGGTTATGCAGAAGGACCTGTCTGATTCTTCTCCATCTGTAAAATTTTGGATCCAAAAGGTCTGAGCTCCTGAATGACTGCAGAGAGTCCCAGCAGTTTCTCACATTTGACCCAGTCCTTTCAAGCTTATCTCCTACGTTTCTTAGTTACCAGAACTAGCTGATAGTCACAACTCTGTATAACATTATTACCTGCTTTGCCTTTTGACAAAATTAAAGATTTTAAGTATGTACATATGTCTTACATGCTACTGACATATCTATCTCAATCAAAATCATATCTTGGCTTTTACTCCTCATCCATATACTGAAGATATTGGCTGTCTTCAGAGACTTTCTTACTTCCTTTTTAATTTTTTTTCCTCTTTTCTACTATTGTATATATTGATAAATACAGTATAAAGACAATAAAATTATTTTGCTGATGGAAGAATTTCTATAAAAGAAAAATACAGTTTTCCTAAATGAACCTGCATAACTTTGTTTACCACTTCTCAAAGGGCAGTTACGAGCAAGAGGGAAGTAAAATAATAGGATATGTAAGCAATGCAAAGAACCACGCAAAAATATGAAGAGCTTGGAAAATGTCTTACCCAAAGATAGCCAAAGGTCTGAGATTACTCATGTTAGAAAAATGAAAAGAGGCTATTAAGTAAAATAGTCTAGAGATGCTAGATTGGGAATATCCGTTAACAGATAAATTAACTTCTGTATCTCTTGTTTAAATGCAGTTGACTATAAAACTTGACCAGACTTCTAATATAATTTGGTGTTACTAGAGACATCAAGAATATTCAATGTACAAAAGAATTTCTGGATTCTGTGCTTTTGGGATAAAATGAAGCTCCAGTTATTTGAGAATAGGTCTAGAAGTATATGGAAACAGATTACCAAACACCTATTCTTTCTAGCCCTGTTATATCTTCTTTTATCCCCATTGTTTGGTAGTGGCCTACTGGCCTCTGTCAGCAATGTGATGTTGGCATGAACTACTCTGACTCTCGTTACCTTGAGATGGCAGCATCCATGGCGTTAATAAAAGCCTTTTTTACATACTGTAAATTTTTCATTAAGAAAATACCTGGGAAAATAGGAATATTTTGTAAAAAATATCAGTTTAACAGTTTACTGCTTACTGAGAAATCAGTTTTGACAGAATGCTTTCAACCAAGTGTTATGCACAGGCTTTCTTGCATGCATGCGTACATGCTACACGAGGCACAAAATGCTGGGTCCATATATCAGCTGCCTCAGGTTCCTATGTCCATCAGTCATCTAACTATAAGCAATAAGAGCCATAATGTAGCGGTACTGTGCTCTTAGTTTCACTGCAGGGCTGTTGTCCCAGCAAAGGTTTTCTTCTTTCTTACTTCTTCTTCACTGTCATAGCACACATTTGTAACTGAGTTTGTGGAACATCAGTATGTACCATGCAAATAAGACTCACTAGCAAGGAGTAAGTACTACTCACACAAAAAAGCACTAGATTGGACTGGAATATTATTTGCTTGTGTTAATTTTTCTTGCTTGCTTCACTGGAAGAGTTCTGAGAAGCATATATTGAAAATACAATTAATTAAAAGTCTTCTATTAAAAAACATAACACTCCATTTTCTTAAACTTCTCACAATAATGAATAATATTTGTGAAGATGAACATTGTGTTTTTTTTATTGTGTCTCAGCCATGTGTTTTAAGTGACTTTGATGGTACCTGCAAGGCTAACTAGGGATACTCATTTTCTGTGTTTATCCCAAAGCATGTATCTAGCTTCTATAATTTGAATACAAAGGTGATAAAATAATTTCAATACAAAATTACCCTTTTCTTTTAGGGAAGGCTGATTAGTCAAGTGCACAGTTGCAATTTTTCCATTTCTATCTCTATATTTTTCCAGGATCACTGACTATCCAAAAAAATATGTCATATTCCCTCTAGCTTAGAAGAAGATGCCAGACTCTAAAAATTGTGCTTTTTTATTTCCTACTTACCAAGATATTTCTTATGGATCCCTGCAGAACTTATAATTTCTTTTCCTTCCAACACCACACTGTTATCTATGCTTTATAGACGTGCTCTTCATGCAAAAGACAGGCTTGTTTCAAAGTCATAGAGATATCTGTTCTGCAGCTGGAACCTCTCTCAATTCTGTCCACAGCTTGTACCTTCAGAGTTGGTCTTCATATAGGTTAAGTTTGAATTAAGATCTGTTACTTCAGGAAATCCCATCAATTCCTACATTCTTCTTTGGGTGACAGACATCCAAAGTCGGTCCCTGACAGGGGAAGCCTACGGCACAATGAGGACACATGGACTCCTGATTTCTAGGTCAGTACTCAGTATGCTGTTTCTCAAATGATGTAGCTCTAAGATGAGGAAACATGTATTTCTTCACTGAGTATTTAATCCATATAACATATATTTACTGAAGTGGCTTCAGCAAACTTGGCTGTCATCAGAGCATGTCAGAGGGATCCTTGGAAGACACACAAGAAGATGTCTGAGTAGGTATCCTTATTCCACCTGTTTGTCAAATGATAAAGCCAGTACTTTTTACCCTTAATGTTGCTGTCACATTGAGATCTTAATACAGGGAGCTAAAATCTTATATAAAGACTTATAATTTAGAAGACTATAATACTGTATTACTATGGCAGACATAAAAATATTCTATTATTTTCACATGAATAACAAAAGCCGAGAGCGTTCACCCATGTGGCTACAAGATATGAAGCCAAAAATCTTTCCTGGCATATCTCTATATAATTCCAGATGCCTTGAAATATTTGCATGCAAACACGCAAAAGAAAGCCTTAAGGAAAGAGTAAGCACTTAATGCTACAGTCTGTTGGCTGTCTTCCCATGCAGTAGGGTGAACTTTTTCATCTATCAATGTAGTTTATATACAATTTTTGGTGATGATCAAATTTGCCTGCTGTCACCAGTAGGTTTTAGGAAGCTGTCATTTTGTGAAGAATTTGTTCATCATTCCTCAAAAAGCCAGATTATTCCCATTGTAAATACAAGTAAATTTCAACAGCTTCCTCCCCCCTCCCTCCCCCTTCCCGACTTGTCTCCAGGACAGTATGCTTCATACACAAAAAAGTGCTCATTAAAAACATTCTAATAATCTAATATATCATCTATATGCTTGCATTCAACTCTTTAGCTATGAGGACAGACCTTCAATATTTGCTGGATAATTTTTATTACTAAACAGCTGATGGCAGAAGCGGTAGGTTGTTATTCTGAAGAGAGGACATCGATAAGCTTCTGTGTATCAATTCCCTCTTTGCCTTTGTTTGGGTTTCCCAAACAAAGCTATTGTCAGAAATTCTGTGCACTTTTCCCTCCTCTCCTAATATCTGCAGCAAAAGCACATCCCAATGCTTTGTAAAATTTGCCATCTGTAATTTCAGAACCTCAGGTACATCTGAGCCAACTATCTGCAATTCACAATAATTGTTTAATATGTCATAATTTTCAGCATTCAAGCATTCTTTTTCACTTGGAAATGCAGAGGGGGAGATTCATAATGGAACTGAGATTTCCTGCTAAATTTCCCATCTGGTGATCTTCTCTCACTGGCACTACAAAATTCCGTATTTCCATCCATTTGCAGCTGTGTCTCCTGCCCCTGTGAGATCAGAGTTGCACCTGCCTAAGCAGCCTTTTAGAAAATGCTACAAATAGTGCAATATGTCATTTTAAATGGTGACTACTCCTTTTGGATTAGGAGGTAACAGCAGGCAGCCGGTAACTTGCTGGCACACCCTATACAAGGCACTTCCCAATCAGAGTATTTCCATCCTATTTAAGTAGATTTATTGATTTGCTAAAGGCCACAAAACAGATCCATTTTGAAGGAGAGAAAGCATCTTTAGCAGCATCCACAAGCCAATAACGCAACTTAAAGCAGCTGTTCTTAAGCTGCATTACAGCCAGGACAAGCCCTCCTAATTAGGCAGCTCCTTCTCTGACTAATGCCTGTGCCGTGCAGATATGCACTGCAGGAATGAAAAGAGTTGCTGCTCTTCATGGTCGGTGTTTTGCGGAATGCCTGTGAATCAATGCTTCAACAATTGCTGGAAGCATTTGAATACATCGTGCTTATTGGTTTATGATGAAGGCATTTTGCTGGCCCTGTATTTTGTGACTGTTACTTGGATAAAGCAGCCGTGGAGGCTGCTGGACAGAACAGCAGGCACAGCCCCAGGAGACCAAGATCCTATTTCTTGTCCTGCCAGCGGCTTGCTGGGAAACCCTGGAGAAGTCAATCCCTTCCCCTAGCAGAATTCCCTTTTCTCTAAAGCCTGATTCTTCTAAAAATACACTGTTGAAAATCTTTCCTTCATTCAAACCACATTTTATCTAAATCCATTCACCTCACAATCAAAACACTGAACAGCACTGAAAATGACAAATCAGAATTACATCACAATTGAAGATAAAATTAACAAAAGGAAGCTGTAACTCTATTTACTGTTACTCAGGGTTGTTGCATATCACCCTGAGACCATTTCCACTTTTCGTGCCAGACAGAGAGATATTTATTTTGTTGTGAATATTTGGTTTGACATTTTACTTCTGAAGTCTCAGAAGAAAAACTTGCTGGAGACAATTCCATTTCTGGAGAAGACTTAGAAGTACTCTTTAGCTGTTTCAAGACCATATGCTTGGCAATTAATAACCAAATGCAGCATGCCAGATTTCCCAGGTCACAGTTACAGGTAAAAACTGTTGAAACCTGCTGCCATACTGCAACACACTAATGATTAAATCAGGAAGGGAATGGACCTGCTAAAGAACCTGTACCATTTCAAGTGGTAGCACCTGAATGTAACTTAGATGATGACAGGTTGTTGGTTAGACTATCCTATTCTCTGCCAAAAAATCTGCCAGAAGCAAATGTCGACTTGTAGTCATCTGATTTTTTTTTTTTTTTTTTTCTTTTTCTTTCTGAAGGCCTGCTGTTTGATTTTCATCTTCCCTGAAAATCTCTTCTGCTTTGCAATGCAAAATTGACCTAACACATGAGACAATCTGTATCTTCTTACAAGACATGGAAGAGGCATTAAAATTTGGCTTAGTTTGGTCTGCACTGCAATTGTCACAGTTATTCAGACAATTAATTTCTTCATTTTTATAATGATTTCCAGTCCCTTACCTTCAGTGTGTATGTATAAAAATGCATGGGAGTGGTCACATTTCATGTACATGCAGTCAGGAGCTGTTAAAACTCCGTAGCCAACTCTGAAGACAAATAGATTATCAACTCTGGCCTTTAAGTAAACCCATTTTCCTGAAAGAAAAAGAGATTGTAACTGTCAGGGCCATGGAGCATGGTGGGGCCCCACCATGCTCTGCTGCCCATGGGCAATGCCCCACGCTCCTCCCAGCCCAGTCCAACCCAGCCCAGCCTGGCCGCACTCTGTGGTGGGACCCAGGCTGTGGCTGCAGGAGCTCACCCACAGCACTTCTCAGCACCCCAAAGGCTGATGCATTTCTTACAGTGAAGGCAAAATGAATCCCTCTGAGTTAAAATCTGGTTTAGGGCCTGGGCCATGTTGGGTGTGTGCATTTCCCATGTCGGCTGGCTGGCCCTGTGCAGGCTCCCTGAGGGAGCTGCATCAGTAACCCACGTACCCTTGGCTCTGGCCAGCCAGAAAATATGCACCATGCATTCTGTCCCTGAAGTACAGCAAAGAAGGCAAGAGGATTATCAAATATGGATCGCACTGTAACAAATTTGAGTTTGCATAAAAAAAAAAATATTTACTGAAGCTATCTATAGCTGAGACAAGGGAAAACAAGCATCCTGTTTGGAGTTCAGAACATCCATTGGAAACCACTGTGTAAAACAAAAGATGCTCAGAAACTAACATTTTGTCACATACTGGTACTATTTTACATAAAATTACATTAAGAGAAGAACAAGGACTACGATATCCCATGTTTTAAGGTCAGCCCAGAATTAAGCAGTTACGGAGTATATGTGAGAGTATGAAATAGCCACAACTTCAACTTTTCCATCGTCTACAATCCACTTCTAAATTCATCATTTCTATTTCAGATGTTTCCGTATTTATATAATAATAGAGTTGCATCCCTGATATTTAAATATGAAGTTATGTGATAAACATTTAGATCGTCTAAAAACAGGGTGTGTCCAGTCAGTCTGAGCCATCCCAGAGACATGTGAAATTTCAGAGGGACAGAGATCAGTGTTCCTTGAAAAGAGGTTTCACCACGGCAGCTGAGGCCATGATTGGTGTTAACTCGTGAAAGTGCTGTTTAGTGAGATTAATTTATATGGTCATAATATAAACATTCATAGAGTAGGTATTATACACGCTTGTCCTTTTCTTACTCTTTCTTGGATGCTCATGTATATCCACTGATGTAGGAAATTCCTAGGCTAGACTGACCCTTGGGCAGAACAGGTAGTACTGGTTGTGTTATATTACAAGTTTTAACACACACACACAGAAGCTTTACCAGGGTATTTAATGCAGTCTTTGTAGCAGCTTCCCTTAGAAGAGTTGGTTCACTGCCAAAAACACTTGAACAGATGAAAAAATGAATTCACATGAAATAGGCAAAGGTTACATATTTTTTTCTACCAGTTTGTACTCTGTCAAGAACTGAAAATTTCATTTCAGGTATGAAAGTTTTTTACAGATTTTGAACAAACTGCTCGTAGTATGAATGACCCAAACACCTGGTTTGTAAAAAATCTTCTTCTTTTTTTTTTTTTTTTTTTTTTCCCCTCCTAGAGAAGAAAAAGCCTGCTTTGCAATCAGCCTGCTTGGAGAGGCTACAAGAGACTTGTTAACACATGCCGTGATTTGTACGCTTGAGCTCTGAAAGGAGAGAAAAATCAATTAGCAAGAGAATGTGTACCTTTTTTGCCACTTCCACATATAAAAATTTAAAGAGAGCATAAACTCTGACATTGAAGTATACTGCGAAGGCAGAAATTGTAGATTCTGTAAGATACATCTGGAAGGACAGAAAACTCTCCTGAGTGATTTACTGGCTGTCTGCCGTACTTTGAATAACTGCCTGTCAATGCCACATGTGGCATCTTTCAGATAGCATATTCTTTCAAGCAAGTCCATAAAGGTGGCAGATATCAAGAGAGACTGTAAAAGTGCTTGTGTTAATGCTTGAAAGCATTTATATTAACAGTTAAAAAATAGAATACTCTTAGGTATTGCTTCTGTAGGTAGCAACACAAAATGATCACATTCATCCATTCCCCTGGAACCAGCTGTGATTTGTATTTTGAATCCAAGAAATCCATATATTTATGTCTTTTAGTGTTTGAAAGAATTTTAGTTTCCTACCATGCAAAATGAATTCTGGATTTGCAAAAGTCCCTTCCCATGAACGGGTTTCTAATTCTAATTCTCCATTTCTATCTGTGGTCATGGTCATGTTTTCCATCCCTCTCATTGTAGACCTACAAGCTATAAAATTAATTTATGGTCTTGGAAGGGAGGGGAGCAGCAATAGTTCAAAAGAATTAGAAGCTGTTTGAGATATAACAATATGCCTACAATCCCCCTCTCCCTGTTACTCCCTCCTCAAGGATCATCATGGTTGCACTACTGTTAAATAGCAACTTCGGTGAATATGGTCACCCTAAAAGATGAATGAGAATTTAATTTTTCTCTTTGTAAGCTAAATGTATTTTTACTTAACATAATAGGAGTCTCTATCTCCATTACAGTCCCTATAAGTTACCAAAATTTAAGTGAGAAACCTGACCGTGGATTTATGCAGGAGAAATAATTTTACTGTCGGCCATCACTGCATTTTTAATATGTCTATCATATTAGGCAATAGCAGAAATTTATAGATATTCATATAAAATAAATAAATAAAAAAAGAAGCAAGGATTTTGAAAAAAGCAAAGCATATAAACTAATAAAAAACATTTACAAGCGTAAAGCCAGAGCCTCCACTAAACCATAAAACTAAAAATAATCAGATGAAGAGGCAGCTCTCTTCTTAAACCTTTTAAATGAATCTGAAATCAGCAATATACACAGAATTTACCCTGTGTAACTAGCTTCTGTTATCATCGCTGCAGTCATTCTTTCCTGTCTTTTTCATATCCATTGCAATGCTAAGCATCCCTCCTACACCCAGGCACCTGCAGAGGCCTTTGCAGGAGTGAAAGGTTCAATTTGTCAATCTTCCAGGGCTGACACCCTCCTGTGTGTGCTGGGTAATGGGGCTCAATCCTGACTCAGGCCACTGTATCTACTGTCACATATGTTTCTAGCTTGAATTAAAGCAGATAAGAAGCCACAGTATTGTTAAAGTGCAGACGTAAAGCTTTTTTCAGCTAACACTGCTAAATCAGCTGGTAGCTATATCTTTAAAGTGGCTATAGCTTCTGAATTGTTTTCTGTGAATGGTAATACCAGAAGAGCAAAATCCACTACGGAAGCAATTGTCAGCAGTCCGTATCTAGAAAAGAAATCTGCTAATGTCCAGAGCAGACAAGGCTTAAAGTCCACCATAGGCATCTGTGGTTCCTGGAGTGCGTGGAGACTTTGAAACACACACAAACTGCAGATCTCTTACAATATCATCTCCTCTAAATTATGCTTTATTTTCATTCCAAAGACTGTCTGTCCTTCTCTCACATCTTTAATGAAATACCAAACTTTGCTTTTAAGTCCATACAATTAAGTTCAAACTGTTTTTCTTCTCATCTGTTACTGACTCTGTAGTTTGAGTATTCTTTTGCTTCTACTAAATGTAAGTAGTAATTTCTATTTTTCCTTCCTGAATTCTTTCTTATTTCTTTTTATGCTCCCAATGCACTTGCAACTCCCCAGCAATTTGATAAACAGGGCTGGCCACCTTCAGGCTTGATGGTTATTTTGCCAGACAATACAGTATCAGCTTCTTGGCACCACATATTCCATCCATTTATTTCCATTGTCAGTGCTTGAACTTTGCAGGATAGTTTAGGGGATCTATGTGAAAACAAACTATAACAACATAAAAGAAGAATAACAAAAAAAAGCTGGTGGATTAAGAAAGACAAGGATCAGTCCCCCACAGTACAGAAGTGCGTGTTAATTTAGCCCATCATTAGAATAAGCTTGTCTAGCTGATGTACTATTAAAGAATAAATAAACAAAATGCTAGAGTCTGCAAAAGAGAGAAGGAGGGTTTACGCTTAGGAAGACTCTCTGATTTTCTGGGTTGGCCCAGACTGGAGACAAGCTAAAGAATGTAATAAAGATGGGTATCAGACCTGTTAATATATATCCCCTGTGCTGGGATGAGAACATGTGACATTAGTCCAAGAACTGGCTGTGGAAGTCACTGACCATCAGCACAGCTACCCAGATTTCCTGGCAGCCCAGGTTCAGCACTTTGGTTCCACTCTGCCTCTAAATAAGCCAAGTCTTAGCTACAATATCATTTTTCTTATCTGCTGTCTAGAAATTTCCTTTAGGGCTATAAAAGTCAGTGGTATTTTGGCTATACAGTTTGTTGTAAAAATATTTGGAGATTAAACCATGTAGTATTCTTTAAAACCATTATAGAAGACAGTTCTGGGAATCCCAGAGATGGGAAGAGCAATAATGTAATTGATATATATGGAATGTGTGCAACAGTCTGCACACCTTAAAGCTAACTCTGTTATTCACGTCACTTCGATATTAGATTTGTGTGTATTCCTTAGCTCTTGAGATGGACAAAATCGATCAAGTAATGTTATTTAATAACAAATTGTGTACTGCTAATTCAAAAAACCTTGTTGATAAAACCCTGAGGCAACACTTTTCGTTCTTTTCTCAGTAAATATCTTACAAAAGTATAGATGTACATGGGAGGTAGCTGAAATAAAAATGAAATGAGTAATGACCTGGGAAATAAGTGAAGGTCATTGAGGAGATGAAATACACTACTGAAAATAAGCCGATTATTACCCTTGTTGTTTATTTAAACTGCATATTAATTACTGAGTAATTAATTCAAGTTATTTTCCCGTATTATTTGGGGAGAGCCATATTCAGGAAGAGCTTTGTTTAACAATATTCTGTTTGAAAATCTTATTAATTTACTACTGGGCTAAACTGGATCCTCTGGCTGAGACACCATATGTTCTGTCAAGAGGGAGGCCATGCTACGTAGTCCAGTTCTGTCCTGTTTCCAGAGTTTGGTTGTATATTGATAAGCAATGCTCCTGAGCTGTTCTGTAGTAAGTGTAATGTCTTTCCTCGGTCTCTTGTTTCTGTATAATCCTTTTTACACATTGTACAGAAAATCTACAAAAAAATGGAGTGAAAAAAGAAAAAAAAAATCACATTCACAGACAAGCATTATGTAAACAGTTATTGTAAATAAGTTGGGAAAATAAATTCACTATCAGCTCTTGGAAAAACTGTTGCTGATTTATAGATGTAGCAAGGAATTGCAATAATGAAAATAAAAATGAGATAAGTAATATCCATAAACCAATTTCTTCTTCTCTTTGTATTTAAAATGTGTTCCATTTTGCTATGAAGTTCTTCCAAATACCAGTTAACTGTATGATTTTACACTCTGCCAAAAAGAGCAACGTTATTTGTTTCTTTATATATTTTTCCTGGGAAGTAATGCGTCTCGGGTGTTACACATTTAAGAAGCTGTCTGTATAACTTGCAGTTGTTGCTTCACAGATTAGAATCAGTGATTGCCCTTTAAAAAGCATAAGTCTTGCCCTATGAAACTGTCCTAGACTTAGTTACAACAGCCTATATTTCAACACATAAAAAAGTAACAAGGTTTTCCGAACTGTTGCATCCTTGCTGCTTTCACTTATTTCTAAAGCAGCTGCAGGTGCCTTGAATTGAAAGTAATTGTATACATGGTCAAATATGATTAGAAATATAAAAAGAAAAATCAAAAAGTCTGAAAACTAGTGTGGTACATTGACCTGGTGGGATGCCAGGTGTCCACCAAGCCACTCCTCTTCCTCAACGGGACAGGGGGAGAGAAAAACATGATGAAAGGCCTGGGGGTCAAGATAAAGACAGGGAGAGATCACTCACCAGTTACTGCCATGGGCAGACTTAACTGGGGAAATTAATTTAATTTCTTGCCAATCAAATCAGAGCAGGGTAGTCAGAAATAAACCCAAATCTTAAAACACCTTCCCCCCACCCCTCCCTTCTTCCCAGGCTCAATTTCCTTCCCCAATGCTCTACGTCATCCCTGCCAGCAGCCCAGGGAGATGGGGACCTTAAAACACCTTCCCCCCACCCCTCGTCTCTGCTGCTTCTTCCTCCTCATGCTGTTCCACTGCTCCAGCATGAGGTCCCTCCCATGGGAGACAGTACTCCATGAACCGTGCCAACAAGGGTCCTTTCCATGGGGTGCAGTCCTTCAGGAATGGACTGCTCCAGTGTGGGTACCCCATAGGGTCACAAGTCCTGCCAGCAAACCTGCTCCAGCACAGGCTCCTCCCTCCATGGGGTCAGGGGTCCTGCCAGGAGCCCACTCCAGCATGGGCTCTCCACGGAGTCAGAGCCTCCCCAAGACATGGTTGGCCCTTTTGGCTGCCAGGGCACACTCATATTCAACTTGCCTGAAGAATGACAAATTGGAATTGTATACATATACCACAAATAGAATTCTATGTGTAGAAATTTAAAAATATAGAGAGAATTGTGCATAAGAAGCCTGAAGAACTGTAAAGCTGAAAAGAATTTTGATTTACATGGCAAAAGGCTTTAATCTTTGCTTTACTGATTGCTGAGAATCTACTGACTGACTCTTTTATACTGAAATATTGTGACATACAATTCTAATCTTAAATGACTACCTTAGCTTGAAATTTGAAGTGATTATCTTCAAGAACAGTTCTTCACCAGATGTCATCTTCATACAATCTGCAGAGTATATTAGAGCAAGAAATATATTTTTTTAGATTTAGTAAAGTGCTGTGTTTTAAAGTAAACGCTACAAAACCGGAGCTGTCAGCTAAACTAGGGTAATGCATACACACACTTACGTTTATATATTAAGTTAATAATAAAAAGACCAACTAAGTTTTGTGAGTGGTTGCCTATGTCTTTGTTGTGTTTTTCCCTAGAGGAAGGGGAACAAATTTAAAATTCACATTTTTCATTTACAATGCTGACACTAGGTTATTCAAGCTCTATTTGTGAGATCGCTAGTTTTCTCCTCAACTACTAATTCAGAATTTAACTTACAAGTTTAAATTTCCTTTGGATCTTCACACTTACATACATCACAATAAAGTACAACTCAATTTCAGAGTCTCCATTTAGGAGAAAATCCAATACAAAATTGATGTAGCGATATAACACAGATGTAACAAAACTAATTCATAACTCTGTTTCTGTTGAGCTTGAACTTTAATTTCCTATTCCTTTTTTTTCCAAGTTGATATATGAAGCATAGATGAAAATTGGTTCTTGCTTATATATCAAAGATTAACAGTCCACAAAATATTATTAGCAGTTCCTGCGGTATGACAAGAAAAGCATCTCAAACTGTCACATCCAACTAGAAAATTCAATAGGATTTACTCTTTCTGCACATGTGCATTAAGGGCACTGACACTCTGAATACGGATAAACACAGAAGGTGATGATGGAAAAACAGTACTGCATCTGACTGTTAGACCCGTATCAGCAACAGCATTTTGAACTGCCTTGGAAAGACAGAATTTGTATTATGACTACAGTTACTTCCTATATTTGATATGACTATTCTTTACCACAATAGGCTCAAACATCTAAGCCTAAGAATTTTTAATTGAAAGAATGAATTTTGTTCCATTTAAAAACTTAATTTAATAATGAAAAAATTCAAGACTTTTGAGAAAATGCCAATTTGACAGATTTGTCAAAGCTTAATCATTCATAACAACAATTAGTTTCAGGGAATTAGCATTACTGAAGAGGAGGAAAGTTATGTGAAAATTTCCCACCCAACACTTTTTCAGAGCACAATGCACAGGCTATATTTGCTATTGCGGGCAGCTAGGGCTAAATACAACAACAACTAATCTATAATACTCTAACTTTTTGTCATCTAAAAAAATAATACTTCAAATAAGTTCTAAAATGCCCGCACTGTCACGAAACACTAGTGGTTATTCCTTGATTGAAAAAAAGAACCAAAAAGGACAGAGGACATCACTAACTCTACAGGTAGATCTCCAAAGTTATTATTGCAGTCAGTTCTTTTGTCCTTGCTGCTTATAGCAGTCTACCCAATATAAAAAAACACTACTAAAGTGATCCAAATAACTACCTGTTCCTCACCATATGGAGCAAAGACTGTGTTCCCCGCCCCACCTTCCTCCCAGATTAAATACAGGAGAGAGGGGAGGGGGGAAGAGAAGAATGAAGATAAACTGTAAAGTTGTCCTTAAATAATTTAATGAAAAAGTTCTTTAAGGACTGAATGTCTTGGCTTATTTTACAACTTCCAATTATGGTAAGGTGTGAAAGGAAAGCACATCTTCCCAAACTGGTGAAATTGCTGGCATAGGGTACAATACATAAAGAAACAGTATGCGCATCCTCAAATCCTATCCATTTCCATTTGGTCTTACTAGATGTCTCAAAAAATCCCCATAGTAAGATATAGTAAAATAAATGGGTGAGGAGAAGAAAGTTCTTTGATTCTGAAGCAGGGAAGATTGTTTCATTTCCAGTGAAACAACTTATGCAAAATTAAGTTTCTGTCTGATGCCCCTAACTTTGAAAACACTGCTATAGATTTAGAATTAATCATCCTGCCCTCCTCACAAGGGGCTTCACTCTGTTAGATGCCAGCTGAGCAAAGCACTTTGACTTATTCCATCAGCAGCAGGTGTGTGCCTTCACTGGCACTCAATTCATGTCTTTGTCTTGAGACCCTTCACTTCTTAAATAAGTACTAAATTTCCACCCTTTTCAATTGAAGTTTACTGCATACCTCAGTGCTTTGAGGAATCAGCAGTCATAAGAAGCTTTCTTTTTTTTCCCTTAGTATGATTTTTTAATGAATACCTTCAGTAATTTCATGTCCATAAATTTGGAGTTGTGCAAAACCAGTGATTTTTAAAAAGCTTTTTAAAATATTCTGAAGTACCATTTATAATTGGAATTCAATGTGAGACAAAATTAATCTAAGTGCTTTGAACTCTTAGTGTAATGTGCATTATATAGAAGCTTTAGCTGCTCAGCTACTGTCTGTGATGTAATTCCTTCCATGAAATTTTTCTTCTTGATCTCCACAACCTAATCTCATACGTTTGCTTCAAATACAGTGTTCATAAGGGTTACAGCCGTCTGAAATATTAAATCCCTCATTTATAAATGCTGGAAGAGAAACATAATAATTTCATAACACTTCAAGGCATCCATTTTCTAGCTTTACCACAGTGAATAAAACAAATCACAAATGGCCACAATCCCATACCCACAGAAACAGCGAATCGGGGCTGTGAAGTGACCATCAAACAAACAACCAGCTGTAACCACAGAGATCAGAGACAGTGCCAGTGCATATAACTGTACTGATGTAACTGTGTAACATGCAGTTACCAACAATTATTCATTTAGAGCTGAATAAACATTTGACAGGCCCTTGATGCATCCTTTCTGAATTGTTTTGAGCAGATCAGGACTCAGCTCAATAAGAATCTGTTAAGAAACATGGAGGTCAATGTATCTGTGTACATACGGGATTTTGTTTTCCAACTGTACTTTTAAAATGCTGAAGGAACTTAAAAAAAGACTTAGTGAAATTAGAAAGCATCTAACTACTCTGGTCTTGTGAGACCCCACCTGGCGTACTGTGTCAAGCTCCGGAGCCCTCAGCACAAGAAGGACATGGACCTGTCGCAGCGGGTCCAGAGGAGGGCCACGAAGATGATCAGGGGGCTGGAACACCTCTCCTATGAAGACAGGCTGAGAGAGTTGGGGTTGTTCAGACTGGAGAAGAGAAGGCTCCGGGGAGACCTTATAGCAGCCTTCCAGTACCTGAAGGGGGCATACAAGAAAGCTGGGGAGGGGCTGTTGGCAAGGGCATGTAGCGATAGGACGAGGGGCAATGGTTTTAAACTAGAGCAGGGTAGGTTTAGATTAGACATTAGGAAGAAGTTCTTTACAATGAGGGTGGTGAGACACTGGAACAGGTTGCCCAGAGAGGTGGTGGAAGCCCCATCCCTGGAGAAATTCAAGCCAGGCTTGACGAGGCTTTGAGCAACCTGATCTAGTTGAAGATGTCCCTGCTTACTGCAGGGGTGTTGGACTAGATGACCTTCGAAGGTCCCTTCCAACCCAACACATTCTATGATTGTATGATATTGGAATGATTTCTAAGGTTCTTGAAGTAGTCTTTTAAATTCAGACAGTTCACAGTTCATTCACAAGAAAACTTCATGGTGATGTCTGCTTTGAAAGAGCCATGTGGTGGTGGATATGGGAACAAGCAGAGTAGGTGGTAATTAGACAAGTTTGCTTTGCTGCTAAAAAAAAAAAAGAATACTTGCAGAACCATGCCCTAAAATAATGTCATTGGCTGCTGAGATCCCTGTTTATGTACTCACTAGTACATGAAACAGGGGGGCGAACTTCATTATCTACCTCATAGATATCTGTTGCTTTGAAATATGCAGGGCAAAATGTTAGTTCTGTTTTCTATGAAGGCAATAAAAGTCAAGTATTCTGCTTTCAAACAACTTCTGTAAGGGACAGTATCTAAATATTTTATCTGAGGGTCTGATAAATGTTTCTTAAGTAATATGGTTACATTCTTTCTTATAAATATATAAAGAATCATAAATAGCTTCTTCCCATACTACAAGAATGTGAACTATTCAGAAACATTCTTATTCCATTTGATAACAAAAAGTAATACCTTGAAAATTTTAATCAACTGAAAACTCTCATAATTTACTTCCCAAAATTCAGCTGAGATCAGTGTTTTCATATTGCATTTCCAGTTCAGGTTTTCTCTTTCTTTTTCTTTTTATTTAGTGTTGGGGGGTGGTGGTG
>VXBH01008603.1:184401-207962 GCA_013400035.1 Rynchops niger | reverse complement strand
TTTTTTTTTTTTTTTTTTTTTACCTGACATTAAGCTTAACATTGAAAACTAAGAAATTTATTTTAACGGAGGATACTTTGACAATTTCATAATATTGTCTGGAAGACAATGAAGTGTGGTTTTTTTGGTTTTTTTGGTTTTTTTTTTTTTAAAAAACTAAAGCTAGAAAATTCCAGGTCAGCAGAAAAAAAACCAGATACTTTTACTTAAGTAAAATCAGCTGAATTATCTCGTTAATATTAATCAATTATTGAGCTTATGTTCTTCTAAGTAAGAATTTTAGTGGAAAGGAGGCGCTATTTTTTGCTCAGACTAGCAACTCTAGGTACACTTCAAATCAGAGTTCATCTTACCAGAGTTGACTAGTTATACAGAATCAGGAACTACATATACCTTTCTATATAGTAGATTTGTGATCTCTAATCTCTATTTTTACCTTGACACAATGGTACACATCTCTTTGCAGTGAAGAGGCAGTTTAAGGTTGCAATTTAACGTGCTTTTTGTGTCAGGAAAGATGGTGTTGGCACAAAAAGAGGTAATTCAATCTTCCTCCTACCTTCACATAGTTTCAGCCATTTATCTGGAGCCTTTAACTATAGTTCCATGGTAAAACAGTGAATTTATGTTCATCTAGACTAATCCAGAAATATATACATTTATATGTATAACCATTCTGTGTTTGTGTAGCTTTATAAACATACATATGTTTAAAAGTCTACTTTAATCCAAATCATCCCATAGCTTTGTTTATTGCCCAGACAGCACAATGTCCTTAATAGGATGGGAGTGGAAATGAGCAGCAAGAACCTCATAAGAGGGCAGTGAAAGTGTTAAGTCATTTTAATTTGTAGATGAAACTACAGGAAACACAGTTGAAAAAGACTCTAAAATATGAATTTTCAGGCAGAAATTTCTACTCTGTTTGATAGTCTAAGGGCTCACTGATATTAACAAATACAAAAGAAAAAAAAAAAGATTGCAAATGTTGCCAATAAATAGTAAACTTACATTTATCTTAATGTATTTTGAATTATATTTAAACTGACATTAAGAAGAGTAGTTGTTTTGGTGAGTGGATTAAATTGATTGTTTCCAGTCAGGGGTACCTATAATATTTTCAGATTGGTAGATTTTACCTCATGTCTAGATAGAGACTGAAAATAAGAAGGGAAAAAAAAAAAAAGGCTTTCCTACTTCTTTTCAACTGTCAATGACAGAGTAATCTATTTTAATTATCTGAATAAATTGAAATAAAGAAAATATTCTCTTTTATTCTCTTTGCATATGCAGCAAGCAGAGGCCACTGTTTCTCAAAGCTACTTTAGCATTTATAGTTAATTTGCTTAGTTAGTGACTTTGAATGATGGGTTTGTATGCCATGAAAATTTCAGAAACGTATGCTGAAAAAGAAAAGAGAATTGACTTTGATCCATTTTTGGTTAGAGCTATAGCTGAATAATGACTTCTTTATAGCCCCTTATAATATAAATTATCTCAGCATCATGAACAAAAAGAGGTTTCTTTTTGTGGTATGATTGTAAAGATAAGGCCAAAGCAATGTATTTGTTTTGCGTACCTTCTGTGAAAATCACTCCGGTTTCCATTTTAGACCTTCTTAGACTTCACATGTCATTTTTAGTGCTGCTTAAGTGAGTCATTAACTTGTTCCTGAGAAATTCAGTAAGAACTGCATTTGCTTTCATCATTTTTACATTCAATCCACTGTCTCCAGACTGGCTTGATTTCAGAACATCATTTAGGAATGTTTTAAGTGTTAGTAAGAGTCAGACAGACCTTGGGTTTTGTTTAAATGTAATGACGCATTGACATGCTCTTCAAATATTAAGTAAAAAAAAAAATAAAGACACCTGAAGAATCATCATTTACATTTGGTTTTTTTATGACTTCTGCAGGACTGACTACTTGCAGACTTTGTGAACTTTGCCGGTTTGTGAATGTGGCTGGGAGCAGGGAGCTTTCGGTGTTACAGAGTGTACTGGTGCCCTGGTTTGTAACATCACAGTACAAATAAAAAAATGAGGCAGTGAGGCATGTTTGGGAGAGACAAATACTATGTCATTCAGTTTTCTTTTGTTTTGCATAATATTTACTTATTTGATAATCTTGTTTGTCCTTGATATGTTAGAGAAAAATAATGACGGTGTCAGCTTTTCCCTGTGTTGCTGCTCTTAATGACCATTTCCACAAGAAGAAACTCCAGGGACGTGACAGCTTTGCCTGATATCTTTCCCTGCAGGTCCACAGAGAGAGCTGGCTTTGGAAACCATCTCAGAGATGATTAAAAGCCATTTTGACTCTCTCCAGGAAGTAAATGAGAAAAAGCTGGTGACTCCTGGGAAGAAAGCATGAAGTACTAATGGGAAGGTACCAATAAGGAAGGTCAGCCCTTACAGAAAGAACATGCTCATAAGCAGACATTTTCTAAAAAAAAAAAAAAATAATAATTCAAGTAGATGAATGAGTTAAAATCCCTGGATTTCAGTTATCTCAACAGCCAGGTTCAAAGATGGAGACTCGCACGATGTTCCAGTGATATAGCTGTGAAAAGCGGTGGCTATACAAAATTAATACTAAACACTAAGTAAGACACATTACTGTGGAGAATTTAGAGCAACCATGTGGGCAAATACAGATGCCATTCATTGAGCAGAGGGTTGTTCCAGATGCTATATCAGTTACTGACACCCTCTGCAACAGGGCAAAAAGATTTCAACCCATTTGCTATCATCTTATGCACCCTGAGCTTACCTGGTAAATTATTTGAGATTTACCTGCCTGGAAGTGGTAGGACTGGGAGGACCTGGACAGACTACAGAGTTGGGCAGAGAGAAACCTTCTGAAATTCAATACAGGCAAGTGTAGGGTGCTGCACCTGGGGAGGAATAACCCCATGCACCAGTACGGGTTGGGGGCTGACCTGCTGGAGAGCAGCTCAGCTGAAAGAGACCTGGGAGTCCTGGTGGACAAGAGGATGACCATGAGCCAGCAATGTGCCCTCATGGCCAAGAAGGCCAATGGCATCCTGGGGTGCATCAAGAAGAGTGTGGCCAGCAGGTCGAGGGAGGTCATCCTCCCCCTCTACTCTGCCTTGGTGAGGCCGCACCTGGAGTACTGTGTCCAGTTCTGGGCTCCCTGGTTCAAGAAGGACAGGGAACTGCTGGAGAGGGTGCAGCAGAGAGATACCAAGATGATTAGGAGACTGGAACACCTCTTTTATGAAGAAAGGCTGAGGGACTTGTGTTGTTTTAGTCGGGAAAAAAGATGACTCGGGGGATCTTATCAGTGCTGATAAATACTTAGAGGGTGGGTGTCAGGAGGATGGGGCCAGGCTCTTTTCAGTGGTGCCCAGTGACAGGACAAGAGGTAATGGGCGCAAACTTGGACATAGGAAGTTCCACCTAAACATGAGGAGGAATTCTTTACTTTAAGGGTGGAACAGGCTGCCCAGAGAGGTGGTGGAGTCTCCGTCTCTGGAGACATTCAAAACCCACCTGGACGCGTTCTGTGCAACCTGCTGTAGGTGACCCTGCTTTGGCAGGGGGTTGGACTAGATGATCTCCAGAGGTCCCTTCCAACCCCTACCATTCTGTGGTTCTGTGACTTTGCCAGTACTGGAACCAGAGGCCACACTGAAAGACTCATCTTGTGCCTTTGTACTGGATTCACCTGACAAAGTGCCGTCAGCAGTGGTGGGCGCTGCCGGGCAGCCCCTGTGTGGCCGGGCCGGGGCTGCCCCGTGCCGGACACAGCCGGTTCCAGACGGCTCCAAGGGCCCCAGCGCAGGGCACAGCTGAGCCCCTCAGCCACGGGCGGGCGCCGCGGGGAAAGCCTGTGTAATATAATTCTGCTGATTTGTACAGTATGACAGTATTCCATTTCTAGTTGTCATGAAAATAAGGACATCACAGTCTAGCACTACATCAACAAGAACCAGCTTCATCATGCAAAACTTGATGGTACATGGCACCTTCTGTAACATAATCCAGAAGCCAGCTTCGTCCTGGAATAGCTGTTATATATACGTATGTGTGTACATATGTATACATACATACATACATATGTATATATCTCCCTTCTTTAGTACTGCCAGATACTTATCTTAGGCCTGACCCTGACAATAAGCAATGCAGTATTTTCAAGACTTCCGCCTTTTCATTCCCATTACACCATGGGACCCTAGTTCTGTCTAATGTGCAGTTTTGGTAGTTGCTATACTTGTTATTCCCCATAGAGCTTGCTATCTTTTTAGACTCCAAATATTTTATAATGTAGACACAATTGCTAGTTTCCTCTCTCCTATTTCTGTACCTTGAAATAGTTTGAAATAGTTTTATTGCACTAGGATTGCTGCACTTTAAGGCTCTCATAAAATCCAGTTCTTGGAAGAGGCGGAGGTGGGTGGCAGGCCAAGAAAGCATCACTCGTATCTCAAACTTCTTATATTTCCGTTTCCTCTTCTCATGAGTGAGAAGCTTGCTCAAATGAATTCTGAAAATACTTTTTTTAAAGGAGTCCTGATCATTTACCTTCAGCAAGCTATATTCAAACCATCAATCCATTAACCGGATCCCTTCTTCCTGTGCAAAACTATATTAATTTTATAAGTAACTACAGGCACTTACAGGACAAATCTCCAGTTTTTCATCTGTAATATTTGTTATGTCTTACCATAATCTCAATCATGACCATTGCAGGACATAAACCGTGCTTTAACTGTTTGTCTTTTTAACAGTTATCCCACTATATATCTTATTCTTGGTTGCTATGAGAAACCCTGAATACAGATGAGAACACAATGGCAAAAGTTTTTTGCTCAGCAAAGTCAATATTCACCACCAGTGACTGAGAAAAAATCGTTTAATTATTATCTGCATTTCCTTGGCATGGAAATTGAATAATAGATAAGCAATGTATGGATTGCTTATTGAATAATAGATAAGCAAAGGCATGGAAACAGGCTGTACAAATATACATTTTTCCCTTAAAAATTGCTATTTTATTGCTTTTTAGCTCTGTTCCATGGAAGCCCATGAAGATAAACCATGACGGCTAAGAACAGAATGCAGGCTAAATAAAACTGATTAATAATGGGAGGTAAGATGCGACCCACATTTCAGAGCATCTAATCAGTGTCTATTAAAAAGCTGCTATTACAGCTAACACTTATTTTGGCATTATATGGTGCTAAATAACAGTTAAGCATCGGAACCGAGCATATTTTTATTTTGTGGTTGAATTAATTTAGGTATCTGGCCTTCACAAAAAGGGTGGAAACAATGCATAGTGACCCAAACAGCTGCCACCAGAAGCGATACTGTGTGGTAAGACGTGCCAGGTTTACATCTTTACCAAACAATAGGTCAAGAAATCTCTTGTTGGAAAGACAGTGGGAACTTTGGTTTGGAGGGTTGCAATACATGTTACTACTGTTCTCCTAAGGCGACATCATGGCTGGCAAAGAATAATGAGTAAATGACTGGAAAAAAATAACTTTTCCATCAGTTTATAGTTCCCTAATCACATGTAAAGAAAAATAAGGTACCCTTCAGTTACATATATACGCAAAAAACTGCTTCAAATCCATCCTTTACCAGAAGTAGCATTACATGAGAATCCAAGGTTTCAAAGAAAGATGACAGAAAAAAAAAAAAATTCTAATATGAATGAAAGATGAAACAAAAAGCAAAAATAAGAAGTGCAAAGGATAAATTCATAACTATATAATTTTCCTGAGCCTTCAGAAAACTGTATACCATAGCTATATTTCACTTCACTAAAAAGTTAATGTTATCTACACAGCAACTATTCATTCTGAAATATAAATGACTTTAAAAAAAAATTCCATCAGTTTTGCTGCAGAATTGTTCATTTGCTGCAATGAAATGCTGCAGAATCTGAAAGCCATTCCCAGAAAGTCTTGACCTTAACTGAAACCTTTAGAATAATTTAGCAAGGCGTAATGATTATGCCTCAGATGTTAATACCAAAGAAGCGTATCTAAAAGATTGTTTAGTGCACAGTATCTCTACTAAGTTCCAACTTCATTAATATTTAGCCATTCATAACAAGATGGAGAAAGCTTGTTGGATTGTTTTGCGTCATTTTTCTTCTTGCTTTGCTTTTTTGGTTTGGGTTGCTATTCTTGAATTTTATGCTCTGTACATTTCTAGTTCAGCTCCAAATTCAGAAGGCTGTCATGAGAGCATAAATTATATGAACTTCCCATGAAATGAAAGATTGTTGCCAGCTATACAATATTTTGCCATCATTTCTGCTTAGTCTTTTATTGTTTTCAGCCTCACTGAGTGTCTGCTCTTTCCACATTAAGGAGTAGGACAACCATTCAGCACAGTTCTGTATGAGTACAATCTCCTGTTAAAGACAGAGGACCTAGTTTTCTACGTATGTATAAGCAGAAATACACAGATGTTTTGCTAATAGTGTAAAGAAAAAAAAAAAAAAGACCAGACTATTTTAGAACATGTTCTTTATTAGAGAATTATTGCAATGCATCAAGTAGATAAAATTATAAACCCTATTTCCCTACTATTCCGAATGCATATGTAATTTATTAAAAAATAAAATATCTTCCTATTATTAAAAAACCTGGGGTTTGAAGATGAGAATCTGGTGGTGTTTGATTTTTTTTTTTTTTTTTGTATAACCCTGGCTGTCCTCTGAGATGTAACCTGTGGATTGAAGGACATTCATTCTTTATCATAAAATTAAAGATAAAATGAATGTGAGGGGACAAAGGCCACAAAATATTCCTGATTGGCAGTTAGGGTCTTGAGGTTATTAGTAGGGGGCTGTTGGAGCTGTCACCAGTGTCGGCCTCCTGCTGCGAAGATTCTTCAAAGGACACTGGTCCTTTCCCCTGCAGTCCTGCCTTGTATTCACAAGTATGGAAGAAAGAACAGAACAGCCTTGTATTGAACTTTAAGTTCATCACGTGGACTTGTCAAGTAGTTCATAGTTCCTAACACTGCAATCTGACAGGCAAAATCCAGACAAGTAAACAAGGTAACACAGCAAGGAAAAAAATCCCTCAGTCCTAAAATTGTCATGTGTGGGATGACTGAGTGGGTAACTATCTTTCTGGTTAAACAAACCAAATCCTTCCCTCTTTGTTTGGTATTTCTTTGGGTGCATTGTTACTGAAGTTTGTCTGCATTGAAGATATGGCTTTTCAAAGTTTGAGGCATTTTAAAATATATATTAGAAACAAAGGTATTCCGGGACTGGGTTGCAGTTTGGGCTGGGTTGGCCAATGACAAAACAGATGCTCTCCCCCTCCTCTCGCTCCAACGAGAGGAAGAAGAGAGATAAAGAGATTTATGAGCACAAGGAGACAGGAGGCCATTGGCCACATGGTAGCAGCAATGCTGTGGCTCATCCCTGGTGTAGGAAAACGTAACTTCTTCCTGGGTTCCTCCAAGCATGCAGGCCAGGACACAGACCTTTCTACTGCTCTGTGATCCCACAGAGGCACATGTAGCAGGTCAGCAGATCTGCAGGACAGGCTATGCAGTTGTCTTTGGCATAGGTGATCACAGTTACCAGAGGCACCGTGTCTGAGGGAAGGAGCATCCCAAGAGTGATGCAGTTTGAGTCCTCCTGGCTCTGCCAATTTTGTGCATCTGGCCAGGTAATTTGGAGAGCTTGCTCCTGTCTGCATGTCTGGCTTTGTAAAACGAGAATGACAGTGGCCTTCTCTGCCCTCTGCACTCTTGAGACATGCAAATAAATGCTTAAAGCAGCTTTATTGGTTCATGAGTAACTAAAACTTTGATTCACATGAGTGCACATTTCCAAGCAGTAGTTTTCTTGCCTGAGCTACATTAGGATGATATCCCACACCTTTCTGAGCCAATTTAGGAGACTACCAATGTACAGCACCCAGTTCACTTGCCCGTTTTCAGGAAGGGCCCTCCTGAGCAGGAGAAGGAGGTGAGGCTCACACCAGCTCACATGACAAAAAAGCACCCAGAGGTCTGGGCGACAGCTAGGGAATGTGACATCCAAAATTCACCATCATCCCTCATTTCCATCAATAAAATCATGACTACAAAGCTCATGGTACAGGCCCAAATTCTTCTGTCTTGATTTTAAGGACCTGAGATGTTTAAAACGCTGTCTTTAAGTCAGAACAGAGAGGCAGGCACCTCCAAAGATTGATTTCAATTCACTTAAGGTATGTATGAAGCGGCTTATCCCGCTCCTCTTTGTAGGCTGAACTAAGGTACAAATCCTGGGCATATTCTGCATTCTTCTTATGAATCTGTAATGCAGAAAAAATTGCCTTTGTGTATAGATACAGCAACTGTATTAGATTGCTACAGGAAGCATTTGCTAATACACTAGTAAAATGATTCTAAACTGCTTTAAAACTATAGTATTTGAACATATATATAAGAAATCTTTCTAAAATGTGAGCATAAATCATACAGGAAGTCATGCAAAACAGAATAAATTATGCAAATAGCATTATTTGAATGAAGTGTTATGCTCTGGAATATGCAGCACACACACTGAATACTTGATGACAGGAAGAGACTTTATATTTAGGTTATATTCCAACAGTGATCATTTGCGTTGCTCTTTTCTGGCCATCAGAAAACGACTCACTGAACTTCAGCACCCCATTACCTCTGTTCTGTTTTGAAAATCCAGTCACATGGGATCAACTCAAACATCTCATAATTACGACGTGACATTAGTTGCACAGTTAGAGCTTGCAGTGTGAGCATAGCCTAGTTGATCTGACATTTGGAAATATAAAAACGCAACGCCACCTGAGAAACCACATGAAAGAAACTCCACTAGCCTAAACTGCACATATTAGAAGACTTTGAGGCTTCCAGCATATGCTGATTTGAAACTTCTCCTTGTCTGTGATGAAAAAGTAGTACTGTCAGGCTTTTTGGTAGAAAGGTGAAAGTTTCAAGTAAGGTCTCTGTGTTATTCCAGGATTACCTTTCTCAGATGGTAGCATATAATTTAAACTAAGGTCACAGTTGATATGCACAATCTCCTGTCATAAGGAAAAGGAGGAAGGGAAGTAATATTTGCTTTGCTTACTATATTAAGTCAAATTGTTATTACTTGAATATACAAAATAGAGCAGCTTAATTCATTCCTTGAGGCCACAAATACTCTAACACATCTTCTTGAAAAAAATCAAAACAGAGTTTAGATTCATTAGGTTGATTTTACTTTACTATGCGTTTCTTGTTAAGAGAAAACAGAACTTCACCTTTATACAAAACTAAGAATTTCTGATTTCATTAGAGAAGCAACACCAGTCAGCATAGGGTTAGTTCTGAAAGGAGGAGGAAACTCACAGCCACAGGTGGGGCAAGGCTTGAACGATGCTGCCAAAAGTCCTGATTTCAAAGACCCTTCGCCATGTAAAGGAAATACAGGAAACTGAATTTCTTTCAGAATTACAGGGTTATTCCTCTGATAACAAATTAGCTCTTTTAATGCATCATCCACTAAATATCTGCTCAGATTGTGCAGACTCTTTAAAAGTCCTATCTACACTTTTAAATTCCAGAAGAAAAGTATGATTCCCATTCTGTCTGAAAGGAATAATTTTAAAATCACTCATGGAGGCAAATTTCTTGTGAGGAGTCACAGAGTGCTATCTCAAGGTATGCATTTTCAATTTCCTCAGGTATTTAAGAGAGTGCCATATCAGTGAAAATTTAAATGGAAGTAAAATACTCATCAGCCAGACGGGAAGTACCTTTCATGGTGGCTAAATGGCTGCCTTAACACAGAAAAATTCACCTTTTACTGAGAAAAAAGATACTCAGAAGGATTTCTATAGTGAAATAAAGCAGTGACCTGGCTGTTAGAGAGTAAGAATTCACTACAGAAAAAAAGAAAGATGAGGAAAAATTTAAAAAAAACCTGTGGTTTTTGCCTTTGTCTCCACCTCTACCATTCCATCCCCCCATCCTGTGCCGTGTCACCCCTCCCCCCACCACCTGCCATGAGGTTGTTTTTGAAGCACCTGGGATGTCATACTTTAATTCTGCAGGTATCTATTAAAGTGAGGTAAATACACTGAAGAGTATTCCTTAAAATCAGAATCACCAGTAGACTTCAAGCACATCATTACCCCAGCATGACTCATCTTGTGGTCTCAATCAAAAAATCGGTAATAAGGTGTACCTGTTAACTCAATTTTTTTAATACTCTTTATAAAAAATGGCTGTCAAATGATACCCTTATACATAAATATACATATCAATTTACAGAGTGTTTTTTCTGGAAAGCAGACTAAACATTTTCCACTGGAAGGAGAGATGGAGAGAAAGGGAAAGTATTTGGACTCTGAAATACTGTTTTTCCTTCCTTTCCAACCATTGCTAAGCAGGTCCACCATGCCCATAAGTGCACTATCTGCGTCAGCATCCATATAGCATTTCATATTTTCCACTTGCTAAATCAAGAAAATAGACACATGATAAATGTGCTTCATTCAGTGTACTTGGTATCATTTGGAGAAGTCCATCCCTCTGAAAAACATTTATCATTTTCCTGCCATATGCAAACACAGCTCCTACAGACATGATTTCTTGCTCTGCACAATTGGTGCCCTGAGCAGATATTTAAGAGTGCAGGTTATACGGTAACCTATTCTGATCTGGTCTCTGCATGTAGCAACTGATATTTCTTCTATTTTGTATTCTACAGCTGTTTTTATTTCTGTTGGTTTGCTTTTCCAGGACCAGATTGCTTAATATTGCTACTTTAACTCAGAAATGGGCATTGCAAGACTTAAAGGAAGCTTTTTACTGTACACCAGAGGAAACTTTCATATTTGATTCCAGGTAGTATTGCAATGGCACAAAATGTCAACAAGATAAGATGAAGAATTGAGCTACTTGAGGACTGGCAGGATATTTTCTTTATCTGATATTGGTCTTTGTATTAGCTCAACAGAAGGCTAGCAAAATCAGCTTAATCTATGGCATTCTGCTCAATATTTGCCGTTTCATAAATTTGTGCAAAGAATTCAGAATAAAGTTGAATTACTTCCTCTGCTATATGGCTTTGTGAGCTATGAATAAAAAGACTAATAGGAAGCTATTTTAAAATCTTGATAATTACTTTCTTTAATAGCATTGACTTATCTCCAAAGCTTGCATTTTGTCTAGGTAGGCAAAAAACACATTACAGTCAGTTAAATTTTAGTTCAGTACTATTTTGGAGAATTTGATCTCTGTAAAACTGTAACTTGTTCTGAAAGCTTGTGCAGAACCTAGCTGTAAATGGGATTCTTTCTACTGTAGCCTTCTCAGCTACAAGCGCAAAGATAAACAAATTTAAATATCAAGGAAATAATATGTTTATAAAACATTTTTCTCTTGAAGGAGAAAATGCGAGCAAGTAACAGAAAAGGTATTAAGAATTTGTCTTGCAAGCTGTTGGGAAGTACCACTGTTTATCTTCTGCTATGAATGCATTGCATGCTTTGGGAGGCAATAATTGACCCCCAAAAGAAGGTAAGGAGAATGCAGAATAATCACATTAATAAAGGAGGCCACTGACAGGATACGTCTGCACAACATATTTAAAAAGGTAACAGGTTGACTAATCTAAGCTCCTCTCTACTGCAATAGAGCTGCCACTAGAATGAACAGGTGCCTATAGCAGGTACCTATAAGTGCTTAGAGCTTTTTTTCTCCCCAGATTGGGGTATGGGGGCAAGAGCAGAGAACCCAAAAGTTTTTGAGATAATTGGGGGGAGAGTACTTTTTTGGCAATACGTGCCAAGGAAATGGTCTGCAGCAATGATAACTGATGTTTTTAAAGATGGCTGAATTCCCTCTTTCATCATGATCTAAGTACCCAGATACAAATGTAGAGGGTTTATATTATCTTTAGTCCAAACTCACAAGCTCTGGCATGTGTAGATTTGTTGATTTATAACATTGCCACCCTTGGTGTCTGCCCTTCCTCCCCATCGGAAATTTACCACAGCAGTGTCCGTGGTGTCAAATCATGCTGGCTCTTCAGCTGCTGCAGCTTCCCGTCAATACATTCACTTGAACCACGCTCTGTGTCAGTTTCAGCTAGTGCTGTGCACAATGAACTAGAAGAGAAGTGAATGTGTTGCAGTAGAAGCAAATGTGAGCCTTAAAACTCATTCCTCAGCAGTTTCTGCTGTTTTACTCTTGAATGAGCTGCGGCATTAGCACATTTGATTTTCCTGCTGCAGCCAAGGTGCACAGCAGCGGGTTAGGGCAACATCATAAATCGTGCAACATTGCAAAGCACCCTGGCTAAATCCCTCACATGAGATGGGAGGTGCAGCTGTCTTATGGACAAGCTGTATGTGTTCATACCTGTGTTTCAAACTGTCCCTCATTTTTAAACCCTTTATTCCTTTTCTTTCTCACGTTACTGGCATTTAAAATCTAACCAGAAAAGTCATTTGTTATCTCCATTATTTTGGGGATAAAGGAAAGACACTTTTTTCTTTCTACCTAGCACTCCTTTTAGCCTGTATTAATTTATCCCTGTTTCTTTCTGCTACAGCAATTCATCAGTACAAAGATTTTAGAATCAGATCTTTTATTGACTGTTGATGATAAAAGAGCTAAAACTGAATTCAGCATGATCTGCTGATATACACGTTAACTCAAAAATATTTACAGTCCTAAAATATATTTATGTGAATTGGTTATTAAGTTAGTACACAATCATAATACATAATCTCCCATAATGTGCCTTAAAAGAAAAAAAAAAAAAAAAAAAAAAGAGATCCACTTTTCTAGCTACAAAGCAGTTACATTTTAACAGCCTAAGCTATGACTGTTTCAGCTTGCTGGATTTATTTATTGATGTGTGTTTTCTGATTTTGTCCATTTGTCTTCTTTTTTAGTTCTACTACTCAATAACTGTAATTAGAAGTCCCTCATTATATTTAATTGCTTATATTTTCTGTGAATTTTGTTTATTCCTGATTTAAAAAGAAAAGGTGTTAGCTGTTTCAATTCACAGTCTGAACTTAACTAATGAAACCTGACACTTGAAGTGTCTCCTTCCTTTCATTTCCTTTNTCATTGCATGTAGAAAAACCATTCCTGCTTCCCTCAGTCCTTTCAGTTAGCATATTATCACAGTGGTCATATTATTCTCTATCTCCTTGAGTACCACATTTTATATATTTTCTGTCTCAGCTCTTTTTGCCTTCTACAAATCTTGTGGCAAAATAACTGAAATGGCTCAGAACTTTGACATTTTTCTCTGTGTTACCACACAATCCAGGAATGATAGGCTTTCAAAAACCTTTACCTCAAGATATAAAATTTACCTTGTCACCTAAATGCAGAGAGGCATATTTCTGAATTAAAAAGACCTGAAGCCCATTTCTGCAGTATTACAGTATTGTAAATTACTGCATTGAAATCCTAACCAAATCTAAGGTAATATTGTTCTCAGCTCTACCAAGTCATCCTTTATATAGAATGTGGATGGTAAGGGGGAAAGACTTGGAATACATGACATAAATAGTTATAGACTACTTTTCTAGTCTACGGATATTTAAACCCATTTCTGAAACAACAGCTAGATCTTCAATTGAATTTATCATTCTTGCTTTGACAAGCAACAATTTCTGGCCTACTGCCACAATGGAATGACAAAGCACACTGATGGATGAAGAGGTGCAACTCAACAGAGAATAGAAGTTTAAACGTGACAACAGTATATTACAAAATGAAACTACAGATGACTGATCACACATAAAAGCCAATTAATTAAAAACTAAAGTAACATAACATTTAAGTTTTGTTATACATTTTCCATATGGTTCAACGGCTTTCTTAGATCAAGCAGTAACTAATTTTTGATTATCTTACACTTCTCTCTCAGGAACAGTGGAAAAAATCTTTTTGAAAGACTGGAAACTCTTTAACATGCTAGTATTTTACATAGGTAAATTTAAGAATGGTTTTATTTCGTATTATTTCCTCCAATAATCTAAATAAAAATAAACTTCAACAATTTACTCTTCTAGCAGTACTGTACTATACTAAGACAAATGGCATGATAAATTAAGTAGTTGAATCTTACAATGAAGAAACTCAATTTCTACTGTCTGATAAATCAAAGTAAATTCAAAGTCAACAGAATGATCCAAAATTTATGCCAGAATAAGGCAGAACCTGCTTTTCTTCTTTTTCTCAAGTACTGACTGAAGTACAGGCATTTTCCAGAATTTAATGACTGACTGGATTTAACAGCCCTTGACTGCAGATCATACTTTCAGCTTCTCTCACTGGTTATTAATCCCTAAGAAATTGTCTGTGCTTCAGTCACAATTGTTTATATAATAAAGTTCTTTGAGCAGTTTGAGTCGATTTTAAACTCAAGAGATTATGTCTTGTGAATATGTGCAGTGGAAGAGCTTGAAGTTTTATTTGCCCGAGGTGGCACCAAAAAGCTACAGAAGCACACCCGCGCTCCAAGCAGGCTGGTCTAAGTCTTTAGTAGCTATCTTTCCACTTTGCTCATGGTTTCTGCTTGTCAGGGGTGGGTCTCCCCATCACTGGATTATGCAGATGAATCAAATTGTGTGGATTAAATTATGTCCCCACAGAGCCTTCACATAGGTCACTATTATAAATCACAGAATTTAACATTCTAAATGGAAAACTTTTAATTCTCTGCCTTTTTGTGTGACCTTTATTGTACAAATGTCTCTCACCTTTCATGAGCTTTCAAGCTTAGATGTCAAAACTTCATACCGAAGGAACTAACACAGTTTTTTCCTGATATCAAATTAAACCATAAAAAGCACGCAAAAAACCCCAACCTGTTCAAACATTACACTTAAAGATTCTGAACAACCTACAATTGCAACCATATGTAAATATCTCCAGAAAAAAAGTGAAATGAAGGTGTAACATCAACTCTGAATCATGTCAGAAAATAAAAACACAATGGGAAAAGCCAAGAAGTTTCAATTAAAATCTGATGTGTGCTCTACAGCTGATGCAAAGGTGTTGTCTTTCTGTTGTGCCTGCAGTCTGCTATGACACAGGTCTTCAGGTTGTCATTCTTTGTATGCAAAGGACATAAAAATAAACGACCTGAAAATTGTGAAATTAAAAAATGCGTAGAAAAAAGGAAATGGATGTCGTCCATCAAAAAGGCAACTACCTTTCTTTCTTTATATCTTCTGATTCCAAATTCAGCTTTACAAAACCAAGAATTTGCTTTCAACAAATATAGCACCATCACAAAGGTGAGAAGGAAATCTCTCATTTATCTACCTGATGCCAGGAGTTTGCTTCCACTGTAGAGAAATCAGGAGGTGTAGCAGGGATAGTAGAAACTGTAGAGACACATACCAGGCATCTCTGAAAGGAAAGAAATAAAGCTTATGAGATCTTAAATTGTAGTGATGAAAGTAACATTGGGAGCAGTCCGCAGAGACAGAAACAGCTCTAAAAGGCAAGAAAGACCAATCCAGAAGGTTGCGATTGTTCTTGATCTCGTATCTGGAAGTCCTGTGGCTTACAAATCGCTATCTCCTACTGCCCCAACTAAAACAGGGGCAACAGTAGAGATGAATTCATGGAGGGATCTTACAGAGCCAACTTGTATGGATACGATGAAGACCTTACACGAAGCCCGAGAAAAGTGTGTTTCCTAGTTTCCTTTGACAGGACATGTTTCTCCATTTGCATAACCCAAATGTCAAGGGATTGAAACTGGGAAGAGTTAACTAGAAGACCTGTTTACTGATGTTCGACAGACAGATGTTAAAGGTCTATTTGCCTTTCCTCAGTTTTCCTGTCACTGCTCACAGTGGTTAAATTGCCAAAGCACTTTAGAATGAGTCCTCCTGCTCTATGCCCATTCGTTTTTCCAGGGCTGGCACAGTCCAAAATGCAAAAAATTTGTTGCCAGCTTTGCACTGAAGTGCTGCTTACTGTGGGGTTTCTGCCATCTACACATGACTACACGCTCATAAACTTGCAGCCATATAACAGACCCTGATATGAGTCTTTCACTAGGTCGCCGATCTCTGCAGAGTCACACCAAGATGACTTGGCACTGCATTAAATCTTCAAGTGTATTTCCACTGAATGAACACCCTTCTCATTTCCCTTAACTTCGCTTTACTGTCAAACCGTGCTAGCTTGTCACTGTGGACAAGGTGACCTTTTATTGAGGGTATACTTGTGAAAGTTTTCTCTCTTCATGGTTGTGAGGGTTTATTATCCTTAAACTTAAAACTTCACTGTTTCTTATTAAGTACTCTTACAATTGAGACCTTGGGGGGTTTATTGTTTTGTTATTTTCCCTGTTTCTACCAGCAGATATTTCCCACCTCTATGAAAGTTATGTCCCTCCAGGAATTTTCACTTACAATTTTCTGGGCCATTCTCACTGTTCATTCCGAGCAGATGCTGCTACTACAGCTCCGCACTTCAACTCTAACAATTTAAGCCATAGGATGCACAGTGACTTCAGTTGCTATATCTTTGTGCCCATGTTTTTTTGGTTTTTTTTTTTTTTTTTGATCAAAGTGTTCTGTATACTAGGTACATTTGATACACTTTTTGTATGCTTTTTTTTTTTTGGTAAGAATACTTATGAACTTTACACGTGAAAATGTAAATCCCTCCCAAGCTCAAAAGACTTAAGACATGGCATAAACAAGAAAAAAATTTTTTAATCTTTATAAATCATTTTCACCTTCTTCCTTAGAGGGATCAGAAGTGACAGTTGTTAGATCTTCTGACTATATGGTCCTATGCATAGTAAATAACATTTTTATATAAATAGCCCAAATAAATTCTGAATAACAAACAAGAATGCAAACATTTACTTTGGTTTTGAACATCACAAATGTAACTTAACATTATTTCCACCAGTGGGATTTTTGCCATTCACTTCAGTTCTTTCTTTACAGTCAGGAATAAGAAGAAAGTTTGTGTTTGCCAGCTAAACTGAATAACTGGGAATAGACTTCAAATGACATGTATGCTAATAACTTAGTGGAGGTAGACAAGATCAACATTATGAGTCTAATGAATAAAAGCTAGAAAGGTGGGAAGCCAGGAACAAGGAAAAGTTATTAGTGTTAGATTTTTTTCAAAAAAGAACAGTCTAGGGAGAGAAAAATAGATGAACCATGTAGGAAAACCACCAAAGGTTTTTGTGACAGAGAGAGATAGAGAGTATTTTCTGGCAGCACTGGTTTTACGAGCCATTTATGTGCGTCTTCAGGCAATATAACAATGAAATTAATATTAACAGGGTAGTGTAGGAGTTGTTTACACTTATCCAGAAATAACATTGATTGCTTTTATTCTGCATCTACCATGCAGGTATCATTTGAAGGAACAAGAAAGAATAGGCAGCAGAGACCATCAGTATTAAAAACCACTTAAAAAGAACATTACCTTAATTAAGAAAAGAATAGAAACATTAGAAAGAAGTTTTATCTAGTCAGAGAGAAACATCTAACTCAGAAGAGTAAGTTCATCAGAATTCAGAGGCTGCTCCATGGGGCATAGTCTGCAGTATTGCTCTGCTTTATATTATGGCAAACATAAAGCCTTTTGGTCCTCATGCAAAAAAGCTGTTCACACACACACATCATGGTTTGGGATGCATTGGCCAATAACAAGACAACAGATGCTCTCCTCCACCTCTCACTCTAAGGAGAGGAAGATGAGAGATAAAGAGTTTTGTGAGTTTAGAAAAAAACTAAACTACTTTAATGAAATNAACTACTTTAATGAAATATTATTAATAAAATAATAAAAAAGGAAATAATGAAATAGATACAATACATACAAATATACACAAAACCATAACAAGCTCCCAGGGGGATGTCACTGTCAGGCACTGTGAAAGTTCCACACTGGACTCAGTGACAAATGGGAACTGGAAGACACTGACCAAGATCAAAAGGTAGATGAGCTGACGGGGTCCTCCTCAGACATCAGTCATTGAAGAAAGAGAGCTATTGAAGAAGCAGTCCATTGAAGAAGATCCCCCTGGAGAAGATCTAAAGAATGACCCTCTGAAAACAGTTCTCAAAGAGAAGCTGAACCTGATGCCTTTGATCCCTCAGCTTTTATACTGAGCATGACAGATGAGATGGAAGACCCTATTGGTCATTTTGGGTCACCTGACCTTTCCGCTCCTCCCCACACCTGCAACCCCTCCATGGGGTAAACAAACACCCCAGTCAGCTGGCCCTGGCTGCCACAGCAACAAGTGTGACCAAGAGCCTCTCTCACTGAACAGAAAGTTGGCTCTGCTCCACCTCAAATCAGGACAACGTGTCCACATATATTTAAGCACTTAGATCTAATTAGCTCTGTTTAGATCTAATGTTTAGATCTAAATGCTTAGGTCTAAATATTTTCCTTGACTGGAGTTCAGCACTGTGCGAGTAGCAAGCTTTTACCGCCTTTGAAAGCATGACATACACCAATATGTAGGCTACAGACTGTAACATAAGAGACCAGAAATCTCTGCTGTGTTGTGCAGACTCACAAACCCTAACTCAGAGCGTCTGTTTTTCTGCTTATTCTACTTGAACTGCAAACTTTCGGGGCAAGGAGTGTTTCACAACATGTATTTATTTAACCATTAATTGGCCTAAGGGGGCTCTGGGCTTAACATTGTTATCGGTGTAAATAAATTAATAAAAGAATAGGTGTACCATGTGGACACTAATTATCCCAAAATTATGATTGTACAGCTTAAGGCAAAACTTAAGTGACTGGGCTTGTTTTCAGATGTGCCAAGCACATATTATTTGGCTAAAGATGATAGAATACATACACACTTAGGCTCTTCTGCAATTTTTCTCTTTTTAAATTCAAAGTCTTCCAAATTTCCTTTCTATTCTGCCCCAAATGAGTATCGGCTTCATTTATAATAAGGTTTCTAACTTATAAATAAAATATAAAAGCCTGTCAAGCTAATACATACCTAGCAGTGAAATGTATCTTTTTTTAATAGATCTACTCTTTAAACAGGTTATTAATTTCTGAGGGCCCTAGGGTTTTTATGAAATATGTTCATGTGTAATACATGGAAAGTATATTCATTTATCAGGTCAGTATTCTATTGCTTTTCCTCTTTAAGGCCTTAGACATATTAATTTAACAAGTTTCTTTCTTGATTATTCATTTATGGATACTAGGGACTATTCTTAACCATCTACTGCACAGAACCACAGTCTTTCTGAAAGGTTACTTTCTGTGAAACATTCATTTGAGGGGTCTCCACACTGGCAAAGTACATTATAAATAATACTTGTCGTACTCTCAGCGAGCCAGCCTTGGACTCCTACTTCACTGCACAGACAAAGATGAGTAAAACAAATTACATGATTTCAGAAGTGCATGTAGTTCTTGTCAGACTACAGACCTGTGGACAGCAAGGCTGCACTGGTTATCTCCAAACATCACCTACTGTTTTTTTAGCTGACCTTTCTGCAGAGTAACTGAGAAACAGCATGTACAGGTCACAGTCACTCTGTTGCACCGTAGTTTGACAAATCACAACCCAGTTGCAGCAAGACAGTAACTTGCCGTGCATTATCACACTGAGAGATGTGAGCCTCTCGTTAGGTCCTGATGTATTACAACCATCAGAAATACTCTAACAAACTATTTGTTACAGTATTAGCAGGAACATGATCAACAATGACAACAGACACTTTGAATTTACACTGCTTATTCAATGAATAAATGTTGTAGAGCTTTAAGGAAACCAGAACTGCCACTTCTCCGCTGCAAACTTTTCCTACTGAGAATGTGGTGCAAACTGAGGAATTAGCACATTCTGCAACAGACCTAATAAACAAAAAGCCAGAATTTAATACAGATTAATCTGAATAAGTGAAATATTTCAGAGCTGAAAGCATAACTTCACGTGTATTTCAAGGCTGAACTCGATCTTCACTTAGACAATGTGAACACATTGGTCATGGATATCCTAAGAAGATCAATTACAGAATGAGAAGGAAAGATTACACTATACAACATATATTAAAAAACATTGTGTTTTTGAAGCTGATTTTGTTTTTCTACAATATTTTTTTAACATGTAAAGACTTCCCTGCTTCACTTCATTTTGTGTCTGACAGACACTTCAATTTCCTATTCCTAGCTTTAAAAAAACCCTAAATTATCAAGACAACTCATTATCACCACTTTTATTAACTAGGTTGATCAAGGGCAAGTTATTTATCTGGAATAAAGAGAAGATAACAAAAGTAAAAGGAGGTCTGCTTGCAGTCCGAAGGCTGTGGGTTGCTCAACTTGTTCTGAATTTTCAAAGCTAAATAAACCAAAAGTTTAATCTAATAAACTAACAGTTTGAAGAACTTCTATTCCTTCCACGGAATGAAAGGGGAGCTCATAGGATAGCTGCAATCAGTTCAGGGTGGCCATGAATAGTATCAAATGCTTTCTTTTATTTGGATCTCTGTGACCATTTAGCTGTACAGAATTTCATAATGTTGGCTGAAAAAAAAAAAGCTAGGCAAGTCCCAGTTAAGTATACTGAAATAAAAAAAAATTATATCCACTCCTCTGAGAGGAGGACTTGAGCAAAGGATTTGAATATCTGCTTCGTTCATGCCTGTCTAGCAGGCAAGTAGAAGAAGGCATACTTTGGCTCTGTTGCAGATGTACTGCCAATCACTATTCTCTTCTGTGAATTGGACTGCGGAATTTCCTGTGCCTGATGCATACATTGTCTTTGATTCATGCTCCACTCACTTTACTTAATGATACTGAGAGTGAATGGGAACTCACCAGTTGAATCAGACAGAAAATAGCTGGCAGGAAAGTTGACCTACCGTCACCACAGGAAACTGCTGAGGGCAGAAAGAGCTTAAATAGAGCAGCATACATTATCTTTTGACAGATCCTCACACTTCATTCTCAAAAAAAAAAGACTGTTATTAAAGACAAAAAATTAAGCTACTTTTTGGGTTTGATAATGAATTTTGAAAAAAAAGGTCTGAAGTATCAAATCGATGTTTGCCAAGGGGCATCTACATGCGCCGTGTGAATGAATCACATTTATGCCAACAAATATCTCAGAGACCTGCCATAATCCAGAGATGTACCAAGTCTTCCACTCTGATTTTCAGTCAGTAATGTCCTTCACCCCAGTTTCCCTCAAGAGCCTGCATGCTGGCAGTATATTCTGTATTCTGGGACTACAGGTGTCAGATGCAGTTGACGGAATGCATGCCATTTAGAGGGGGTCAGCAGTCAAAAAAGCCCCACTAGAGAGCAAATTTTTCTCTGGTCTATGCCCTGGTTCTTCCCCACAAGTTGGCCTGGCTGGCTGTGTAATATGAATCAGGGTAAAACCAGGTCTTACTCTGTTGTCGGGAGCTTAAGTGGGCTGTGTGAGAAAGTGTGTGGAGTATCTGGTGTATCTAATTGAATAGCAGCTCTGAAGTGCTGAAGAAAAGAATTTTTCAGACTCTGTCCAGGACGATGACTTCAACCATGACCTTCACTTGAATTTGTGAGGACTTTAGTGTCTGTCTGAAAGCTGCACTGAACTGACACTGAAGAAACAAATCTATCCTAAAGGTTAATTGGCTTTTGAAATAAAATCTGCATTTCAGATATAGATCTTAACTATATGTAACATATCCACAATAAAAATATTCTGAAATTCTCCCAAGGAATGTAGCATTAAGCAAACCAAAAGGCAAAATTAAATCCTAATAATACCAGAGAAACATATGGTTTGATTATATGTTTGTTTCTAGAAAGGTAGGAATCCATTGTAATAGATTGATTTTGCTGTCTTTTGAGGTACAGTTGAGGTACAAAGGCATTGCAGTCAAAGACCATATGCAACAGGAAAAAAGTCACCTTCTGGCGTTTGACTGATCTATGACTGAAACAGTTGACTCATGTTTGTGTGGCACTGCTGCTGTTGACAGTGTTGCGATCAGGAATGTTCTGAACTGAGCTCCTGGCAAGGCTTACAATATACCCAAACGGTAGGATACAGCACAATCCTTTATTCTGGGTTTTGGTTTGGTGTTTTTTTAACATTTTAGAGGTAAGTTTTCCCACGTTAGCTCAAATAGGTATTCAATTTATTACCAGTTGCTAATCTGTAACCAGAATTTGTCAGAGAGAGAGAGAGGGAGGGAGGGAGATAACTCAATAAGCAGTCTAATCCAAAATTTCAACTTAGTGTTGCACTATGTCCAAATTCCATTCGGTTGTTTTGGTTTAGAAGGGCTTGTTTTGTACGGTTTCTTGAGATACAATTTTTTTTATTTTTTACACGATTGCATTAAACCAAAATGTTGTGGAATGATGTAAAGAAAAATGTAAGCTAAATGTCAGGAAATCTTTCATGACGAGAACACTAGACATCTTTGTAACATTCTATGCTTGGAAGTACAGAAATCCATTCAAAATTTATACTGGACAAACTGCTAGAAAATATATTAGCATTAAAGCAAGCAATCATGAACTGTCAAAGCAACAAACTAGAATGAGACTTAGCTAGTCTTGCTATCTCCAGATATCTGCAATTCTGTACAAGACATCATTGTGCAGCTGAAGAACACTGTTACTGTTTTTTCGTAATTTCCCACTCTGGTCGGTAAACAAAGCTAGTGCATAGTCTATCCAGTTAAAGGCTCAGAAACTTATGATGATTTTCAGATTTTCATTGTCCTCTCTACTGCATTATGCCTCTTTTGCTATAAATTTCCCCATTTTAGTTATGCTACTGGGACCAATTCTGAGAACCCTGATATACGTTGCCTATAGGAAAATACAGAATTTGCCATCCTTGAAAAAATTGCTGAACCATCAAGTTCAGTATGCATTTGAAAGTACTGATAACCTGATGCTTCAAAACACAGGGTGGGGAGGAAGAGGACCTAGGAAATTTTCTGTAGTACGAAAGAGTCAAATTTGACCGATGGGGTGATCAGCTTAAATTTTCAACTATGAAATTTCATTACCACTTGCTTACATGAACAAAATTCAATGTTACTACAGATGATAAATTTATTCATCACTTTTATAAATCTGTCCTCTCTTCTGCATTCAAGTTTGCAATCTTCTCTGATAGCACATTCCAAATACTGAGTACACACTTTCTGAAGAAATAATTTATTTAACTTGATCTAAGTTTACTTTTTTCTTTTACTATAGTGATCCATAACTCTTGTTTGTACCTTTTTAAATAACTTTGTGGGTTTTTAGAGAATTCCAATTTAGGAATATACTAAAAAGCTGCTCCAGATAGAGATGCTTTCTCTAATAAAATACTTGACATTGACTTTGGTTGTGCTGCTGTTCAACTTCAAGCATTAAGGCCTTTCAAAACAAATAACTATATCTGTTCCTGTTTTCTTCAGATAAGAAAAATCAAAGAAGTGACACAATTATAAATTGAGATATTAAAATAAAATGTAGTTATTGGCAAGGTAAAGTGACTTATTAGAAGTCTGACATTATAGCCCTTCTCCTCCAGAAAAA
>VXBH01008603.1:128124-184388 GCA_013400035.1 Rynchops niger | reverse complement strand
AAAAAAAAAAAAAAAAGGAATATTTAACCAGGAATTAAATAATTAAATGAGTTTTAATTTTTTATTTTTGTGTTTTCATGGCATTAGACTGCACTCAGAGACACAATTAAAATGAAAATGGATCACAATTGCAGATCCAACACATAGCCCAAGACATGGAACTTCTCTCATTAATTGTTGCTGTTGTTAGGAGATCTTCTATGTTTAAAACTTTCACATAAGTTGGGATGCTTTCATTTCTCTAAGTTTTTTAATGTTGAATTAATTGCATAGCACGTTTTTTCATTTCTAAGTATCCTTNTTTTTTTTTTTTTTTTTTTTTTTTTTTTTTTTTTTTTTTTTTTTTTTTTTTTTTTTTTTTTTTTTTTTTTTTGTTTTTTGTTTTTTGTTTTTGTTTTGTTTTTTTTTTTTTAAGCCCAGCTAAATTTTATGACAATGAAAAAGCTGTTGTCTTTATCAGAAATCTCCAAACATTGATTCATAGAGGGTTATCCACCACTTTTTCACCTGGGAAGAGATGTAGTGACCACTAGTGCAGCAGGCAACTACATTCACGGCTTTTGCACCAATCTGACCTCTCATGCGTGCAGTCATTAAGGTTTTCTGAAATGTCATATATTGATGTCAAGGTGAGAGACTGGCTTATCAAGACTGTTATGGTCAGACACAGTCCACACCCATCATACTTCAGCCCACAAAGAGATATTCTAAGTGCCTACACAGGGCAGCAGTGTATCAAAACTGGAGCCTGCTGCTCATTTTGGTACATAAGTCTTCTCTGTAAACCGAAAGAATGGTTTGGGTTGGAAGGGACCTTAAAGATCATCTAGTTCCAACACCCCTGCTAAGGGCAGGGACACCATCCACTAGACCAGGTTGTGCAAAGCCCCATCCAAACTGGCCTTGAGCACTTCCACGCATGCGGCACCCACAACTTCTCTGGACAACTTCTTCCAGTGCCTCACCATCCTCACAGTAAAGAATTTCTTCCTAATATCTAATCTAAATCTACTCTCTTTCAGTTTAATACCATTACCCCTCATCCTACCACTGCAATCCCTGATAAAGACTCCCTCACGATCTTTCCTGTAGCCCTTCTCTAGGTACTGGAAGACCACTATAAGGTCTTCCTGGAGCCTCCTCTTCTCCAACTCTCTCAGCCTGTCTTCATAGCAGAGGTGCTCCAGCCCTCTGATCATCTTCGTGGCCCCCCTCTGCACTCGCTCCAACAGGTCCATGTCCTTCTTATATTAGGTGCCCCAGACCAGGACACAGTAATCCAGGTGGGGTCTCATCAGAGCGGAGTAGAGGGGTAGAATCACCTCCCTTGACCTGCTGGCCACACTTTTTTTGCGGCAGCCCAGAATATGGCTGGCTTTCTGGTCTGCTAGCACACATCACTTTTCCTCAGGGCTGCTCTCCATCCATTCTCCACACAGCTTCTATTTGTGCTTGGGATTGCTGTAACCCACATGCAGGTGTGGCTAGAGCCCTTGCCGGTGAAGACTGAAGCAAAAAATCATTGACTACCTCAGCCTTCTCCATATCCTGGTGACCAGGCCTTCCATTTCCTTCCATTTTCCCTAGTCTTTCTTTTATCTCTGATGTACCTGTAGAAGTTTTTCTTGTTGCCCTTGACATCCCTGGTGAGATTTAATTCTACCTGGGTTTTAGTTTTCCTAACCCAATCCCTGGCTGCTTGGACAATTTCTCTGTGTTCCTCCCTGGCTACCTGTCCTTGCTTCCACCCTCTGGAGGCTTTCTTTATGTGTTTGAGTTTCTCCAGGAGTTCCTTCTTCATCCATGTGTGCCTCCTTGCATTTTTGCCTGACTTCCTTTTTGTTCAGTTGTATCGCTCTTCAGCTTGGACGACATGACCCTCGAATATTAACCAGCTTCCTTGGGCCCCTCCTCCCTCCAGGGTTTTATCCCATGGTACTTTTCCAAGAAGTTTGGTCTGAAGAGGACAAAGTCAGGGTAGTGAGATCACTGTGTGCCCTCCTCACTGCCNGTTTTTGTTTTTGTTTTGTTTTTTTTTTTTTAAGCCCAGCTAAATTTTATGACAATGAAAAAGCTGTTGTCTTTATCAGAAATCTCCAAACATTGATTCATAGAGGGTTATCCACCACTTTTTCACCTGGGAAGAGATGTAGTGACCACTAGTGCAGCAGGCAACTACATTCACGGCTTTTGCACCAATCTGACCTCTCATGCGTGCAGTCATTAAGGTTTTCTGAAATGTCATATATTGATGTCAAGGTGAGAGACTGGCTTATCAAGACTGTTATGGTCAGACACAGTCCACACCCATCATACTTCAGCCCACAAAGAGATATTCTAAGTGCCTACACAGGGCAGCAGTGTATCAAAACTGGAGCCTGCTGCTCATTTTGGTACATAAGTCTTCTCTGTAAACCGAAAGAATGGTTTGGGTTGGAAGGGACCTTAAAGATCATCTAGTTCCAACACCCCTGCTAAGGGCAGGGACACCATCCACTAGACCAGGTTGTGCAAAGCCCCATCCAAACTGGCCTTGAGCACTTCCACGCATGCGGCACCCACAACTTCTCTGGACAACTTCTTCCAGTGCCTCACCATCCTCACAGTAAAGAATTTCTTCCTAATATCTAATCTAAATCTACTCTCTTTCAGTTTAATACCATTACCCCTCATCCTACCACTGCAATCCCTGATAAAGACTCCCTCACGATCTTTCCTGTAGCCCTTCTCTAGGTACTGGAAGACCACTATAAGGTCTTCCTGGAGCCTCCTCTTCTCCAACTCTCTCAGCCTGTCTTCATAGCAGAGGTGCTCCAGCCCTCTGATCATCTTCGTGGCCCCCCTCTGCACTCGCTCCAACAGGTCCATGTCCTTCTTATATTAGGTGCCCCAGACCAGGACACAGTAATCCAGGTGGGGTCTCATCAGAGCGGAGTAGAGGGGTAGAATCACCTCCCTTGACCTGCTGGCCACACTTTTTTTGCGGCAGCCCAGAATATGGCTGGCTTTCTGGTCTGCTAGCACACATCACTTTTCCTCAGGGCTGCTCTCCATCCATTCTCCACACAGCTTCTATTTGTGCTTGGGATTGCTGTAACCCACATGCAGGTGTGGCTAGAGCCCTTGCCGGTGAAGACTGAAGCAAAAAATCATTGACTACCTCAGCCTTCTCCATATCCTGGTGACCAGGCCTTCCATTTCCTTCCATTTTCCCTAGTCTTTCTTTTATCACTGATGTACCTGTAGAAGTTTTTCTTGTTGCCCTTGACATCCCTGGTGAGATTTAATTCTACCTGGGTTTTAGTTTTCCTAACCCAATCCCTGGCTGCTTGGACAATTTCTCTGTGTTCCTCCCTGGCTACCTGTCCTTGCTTCCACCCTCTGGAGGCTTTCTTTATGTGTTTGAGTTTCTCCAGGAGTTCCTTCTTCATCCATGTGTGCCTCCTTGCATTTTTGCCTGACTTCCTTTTTGTTCAGTTGTATCGCTCTTCAGCTTGGACGACATGACCCTCGAATATTAACCAGCTTCCTTGGGCCCCTCCTCCCTCCAGGGTTTTATCCCATGGTACTTTTCCAAGAAGTTTGGTCTGAAGNTTTGAGTTTCTCCAGGAGTTCCTTCTTCATCCATGTGTGCCTCCTTGCATTTTTGCCTGACTTCCTTTTTGTTCAGTTGTATCGCTCTTCAGCTTGGACGACATGACCCTCGAATATTAACCAGCTTCCTTGGGCCCCTCCTCCCTCCAGGGTTTTATCCCATGGTACTTTTCCAAGAAGTTTGGTCTGAAGAGGACAAAGTCAGGGTAGTGAGATCACTGTGTGCCCTCCTCACTGCCCTAAAGGTCTTGAACTCCACCATTTCATGGTCACTGCAGCCAAGGCTGCCCTTGAGCTTCACATTCCCCACCAGCCCTTCCTTGTTGGTGAGATCAAGATCCAGCACAGCACCTCTCCTCATTGTCTCCTCTATCACTTGAAGAAGGAAGTTATCATCAATGCATTCCAGGAAAAGGGAAAGGTCATGATACTTGGCCTCCCTTTATGTGGTAATAACTGTTAAAATGAGAAATATAGATGGGATGATGAAGAGGCTTGGTTAAGATTAGATTCCAAAAATAGAGAACCAGCCCCTCAAAACAAAAAAAGTGGAAATTGCAGTGATTTAGATTTTAATAATAGATTTCATGAAATATTTCAAAATAAATCTCACTAAACAGAGGAACTGCAGAAAACACTTGGAACAAAGCTGTAGTACTATGGAGTTCAAAGTGAGTTGAAAATGAAGGCAAAATGATATTCAGCTTGGAGTAAGGGAACCAAATGCTCTTTGGGAAATATAATGTAATCAAATAAATACACCTATGAAAATAGACACTAGCACTTTTTTGAGAATGGGTTTTAGTAAAGGATAAATTTAGGTAAGCAGTTTACCTATTTCTAATTTGGACATTATAAGCTATATCTACTTAGTCTGCCTAAACCACCATCATGTTAATCCACTTTCTAAATATATAGAAAATAAAAGGCAGATGGGTCAAGAGCTGGTAATGAATATTAAATTATACATTTGTTTGAATATGATATGACAGTAAGAATAGTCCAATACAAGTATGAATACTGAACACAAAGACAATGTATCATTAACCTCAGAGATATTGGTCCTATATGGGTCTTCTTACAGCACTGGAGATATTTTGTTGTACTATGAATATCAGACTATCATAAAGATATAGACATTTTTCAAGTTCAAAAAAACTCAACACATTTCAGAGAGCTCAAATTACTAAATTATACAGAAAGAATTAAAGCTTTAAGCCATGAGCCTAATCTGAAATGCATGCAACAACAGTATAGTGACAGGAATTTCTGTAAAGCCCTGCTACACCTGTTGTTCTTCTGCCAACTCAATGTTTCTTAGCTAACAGAAGGATAAGGGAGCAGGCAAAAACAGTTACAAACAACATGATGGCATTCAGAAGACCTCATTTTAATTTCAAGTGCTTTTACCAATTTCCTGTCTTATTTAGACAACGTACATAATCCTTCTGTGATCCTGTATTGAGTTTACAGTGGTGCTTTCTTTACCCTGTAAATTCTTTGTAACAGAAAATATCCTTTACTATATTTATATATTTATAGTACTACATTCATGGCATTATGTATAGTACTACATTCACAGCATGACTGCTATGAAATTAATGCTTAATGACAGAGGAAGTATTTATGGTTTAGCAGTTAGGACAAACAGGATAAGTGGACTAAATGAAGATGGCAAAACAAAGAAAGAACATAAGAAATAGGTTGTTGCTAATGAGAATGATAGCTGTGGATAAAACCTCATTGTGTACTAAGGACTTAATTGCAACAATTCTCTGAACACACAGGGGAAACCAGGCTTATGCTGAGGATGGTCTGAATGACCAGCAGGTCTCTTCAAATTTTAGGTACAAGATGCATCAGTACACTAATTACATCCCACCAATTAATGAGGAAGGTTTCCTGTAATATCCAGTTAGGAAGGTAACCACAGTTTGGAAAAATACTTTTTTCAAAAAGACATCGAAAGTAAATTAGAATTGTCTGAGAACAGAATGTCAATAGGTCAGTCTTTTCAGGTAAGTCTCTGAATTGTCAGATGCAGGATTGGAAAGCATACAAACTCGAGCAAGCCCGCTTTTTACCCCTATTTCTCTTATCTGTTTACAGCCTTTTCACAGCTTCTTCACATCCCAAACAAAGTAGTCTCATGTACTCCTTTGGCTGTACCTCAATAACTTTCTTCTGATTCTCCTAAAGGTGATAAGCTGCTTATAGCAGGGCTTACAGCAAACTCATTTTGTTGTGCTGTGGCCAGTTTCTCCATTTCAAATATGTGCTCTTTGAGGCTTCCCCAAATTAGAGAAGTCCATAATGTATTATTTCCCGTTGTAATGACTAACTACAATCTGTGAGATTGGAGGACAACTAATGCTTTTACCTGGTGCTCAGTGACTAGATTAAACGCCATAAAGGTAGAAGGCTGAATGAAAGAATGATGGTCTCCGTCATGCTGAAGTCCCAAGACAAATTTAATAAGGTTTGATTTATGAAGCTTGCATGCATCAGGAAACCTGGAAATCTTTTTGGTCTTTGGGCTGTATACCCCATTGTCTGAAATACTTGAAAATGTATTAAAAGCACCTGAGGCAAGAATACTGAAAGTTAAAAGACCATAAGTAGAAGCTGATATAAAGCAACTGCACATAACACAACAAGGAGGGTTTTGCAGAAAAGTGCGAAAGGATCTCCTGCTTGTTACTTCAACAAGAAATACATAAATATTATATAGCAGTCCATGGCAACAGAAAATAACTATATTATAAACTTTTAAGATTCTACAAACTGAAAAGAGGTTGAAAAACCATTAAATCAGAAGCTGACCCTGAGTGGAATTTGTCTGTTGCAATGCACATTATCAGTCTCAAACAATCATTCTTTGTTCTGTAAAGTTTCAGAGAAAGTTCAACATAGAATCAAAAATCATGAAGTGCTGATAATCTCTTTTTACCCACTTTTTAGCTATTTTCTGTAATTAATCAAATTATATTCTTTTTCTAGTTTGACATAAAACAAATGAAACCATAACAGAAAGAAAATCAGGAGTGATAATCATCCATTAAATGTTTTCTCTGTTAGTAATAAATTTGGCTTTGTCAAGCAGGCCTGATATAAAGTGAGTTCTGTGGTGACATATAGCTGTGCTGCATCAGTTACACAACTGGGAAAAGATGCTTACTTATTGCCAAGGCCTGTTTGCCTTTGAAGGACTTTCCTCACTTGGGCAAGGTGAAAAGGCTTTGGCATCTATTTATGATGCATATTCAGCCATCAGGAAGAAAATTTTTCTGGCTGAATTTTTTCCCAAAGCCACCTGAGAGATTTGGATGCCCAGTTCCTATTAAAATTAAGTCTACTAGGCAGCTTTGAAAGTCACAGCTTAGCAACAAAAACAAAAAGCTGTTGATGCATAAAGGCACTTAGAATTGTGAGCCATATGTTGTCTCTGTAGGACACCCTAAAATTCATCAGGCATCTTTGTTTCTCTTGTATTATATTACAGAAACAAAAGTTTAGAATTTGTGTTGGTTTCTTAAAAATGAGGCTTCCCTGTCTTCAGGTGATCTCTATCCAGAGACCATTACAATCATTGAGGTTATTCAAGCTGAAATCACTTTTATGTGATTTATGTAGCTTCTTTTGCTCCAGAGCTCCCTCTCTAACCCATCAAGTACAGAATACTAAAAGACAATGGATTTAAATACATCTCTGCAGAATTCTAGTGCAAAGCAAAGCATATGTCCATGTATATTTTGTTAAGTGATGTACTTTTTCATATATAGATAGAACCTTGTTCTGTATATTTATTCAACATGAGTAGAGGCAGGGACAATTATTGTTTCAAAAACCCAATCCTGAAATTTAGTCTGGAGTGCTCATTCTCATTCAAGAAAACTGTCCATGAGATGAATTGAAACATTAGGTTTGTTACATGATCCTACTCTCGTTATGTGGGCAGGAAAGAGCCTTCCCCCAACCCCCAGCAAAATTCTGCTCTTAAGAGCCAGAACATCCTAAAACCAAACAAAGAAAATAAAAGCAGGATATACAACCATTCTTGTGATTTTAGGGACCACTCCTTAGATGAAGGCAGATATTGGGAAGGTAAGACCAAGTATGTATTTTGTTTACAATTATTAATATGAAAACCGTTATAAAATACTACTATGATGCATGTTAAAGACTCCAATTTTACTGATCCCTTATTGCCCTAAAATCAGTGCTCCCTAGCAATTCCCTGCTCGGAGCAATCTGTCTCTCTACATCTTAAGTTTCACAATTAATGATACACAAACATAGGTAGATAAGAATAGTAAGATGATTTGCCTCTGGGCAGGTTATTCCACAATTGCTTATTAGGTGTTTTCTTTCCCTGAAGCAGCTGGTATTGACTGCTGACAGAAATAGCACATTTGATTAGCAGATCAGTGGTTTGACCTGTGATGGCAATTCCAATTGTCTTTTGCTGCCATGAGCACAAATGTTTAATCAAAATGGATGTAAATTAGCTGAGATGTTTGAAAATTGAGGCACATTATAGAAATTGCATACAGGAAGAAAGTTTTTCTAATGTGGTTTTGGCAAATGTGAGCTCAAGAGTAAATGTAGGAACTTTCAAAATCCACATTTTCTGAGTCATCTCTTACAGAGAAAATTCCTGTCCTGCTGCCCATCCAGCTCCACCAGGATCTTCATCACTTCTTGCCCCAATAATCCCCTCTTCCAGATCTTCTGCAATGATTACTTGTAGTGGCCTGGAGAAATTGCAGGAGCTATGTTTCTGCAGAAGGATGACTGGGCTGGAAGCAGCACAGAAATGGTCATGACAGGGTACAACAAATAGTTCTTCTGAAGATCAGAAGCATATTTATGCTCTTCTAGAGAGGTCCATTAACGCTGAAACATGGGCTTTGGAAGAACAATCAGGGTATGATGGGGATTCTTGTTAAGACTACCGAAATAAAAGTATTAGAATACATCATAGCTGCAAACCCAAATAACTTCAGAAGATTTAAATCAACCTACATATGTTTGCCTAATTTTTTTTGAAGAATAGATTTTATTTAAGTGTATGAGATGAAAGTGGATGGTGGTGTCATTCTATCACTTACCACATTTTAAAAACTACTGTTTGTAGGATATTAGTACAGACATATTGCAGTTAAAAAAAAATCCTAAAAAATACACCACCTATGGAAGACGTTAAAATAAAAATGCTTGCATATTTTATCCAAAATACGAGTATTGGTTTTATTCCTTAATTACGTTCACTTCCATAAAGGAATCCAACAGAGCATTCAGACTTCCTTAAGTTACGTGTACTGAAATTGTAACAAATCTCAAAGTCATGCAATGCTTTATAAATCACTTTAAGAATACACTGTTTTAATAGCTACTTCATCAGGGCATTGCTAAGGCTGTGGTCATAATTTGATTAGATTTATGATTAACAGTAGAAGTACTACTTAACTGCTGAAATTCTTGCAGCTTTCCCGCTCTCCCCACCTAGTTTCTGTTTCTTAGTTAACTACTGTGAAGTGCTGCTGACACACTGCTTCCCCAGCTTCTGCTCAGACATTGTTTCTTTCCAGTGGGCTTGATTCCTCTTTTTTCCAACAGTAGTATTCCAAGTGCTAAATTTTACATTGGTATGTTCCTATCTTTATAAAATTTTACTGTGGAGACAAAAGAAGAAACATAGTTATTGTATTTGCTGGATCCCTTTGTCTCATTATCTAGAAATAAATGTTTCATTCTGTCGACCTTATAGCTTAATCATGTTTTCATTATTTTCAAGGAGATTGTTTCTGTGATATACAGGAGGTAAAGAAGGAGGTCTTTGTCTTTATGCCACTACATGCTTCTCATCATATTTCCCTCAGAAAATGAAACTGCATATTTAATACTGGTAGGGTTTTGGGGATTTAGTTGAGGAGGAAAAGCCCCCAAAAGTTTACATTTGAAATTTGAGCACCTGAATCTGGCTAATGAAAAAATAGATAATTTGGTTTTATGCTGAAAACGTGCAAAGCATACATTCTAGTATAAAAGCAGCCTTTCCTCCAATAACTGCAGAAGTGATAGGAGCCTAAAACCAGGTGCGCTTGCATGGTATCTGAGGATGAAAATACGAGATAAATAAAAAGGACCAATTGCTAGTCTGGAACCGGTTTTGGTTTGCGCATGCTCTTTTATTATGTTTGAGTGCGATTTCACTTACAAATGGAGAAAAGTCTACATTTGTAATAGTGTTCAGAAGTGTAAGCCAATGACATCTGAATACACCTAGAGAAAGATGTCATGCTGAGTTAAAGCAGTTTCCCAGCTCTGGAGTGACGGAGTTTGATTTAGACTGGAGTAAAACCAGCCAACAACAACAAAAGATGTCTCATCGCATAAAGGGAGAACAAGGGGAGCTGTTGAAGTACCTCCTGTGCCTTAAAAGCTAGTGGGTTGGTTTTTTTGGTGAGACATGCAGTTTTCTAATGGTTGGAAAACAAAAAATGCTAGCAAAGCTGCTGGAGATAGAGCAAGGAGTGGCAAAGTGCAAATAGTGGAGCAAGTCAAGGTTAATGGAAGCAACTAGTGTAGGAAAAGCCTGTAAAAGAAGGAAAGGCTGATGCAGGACCGCTGATGAGAGGGAAAGGCTGCTTTAAGTTTGGCAAGGGACAACAACTGGCAGACAAGAGGAGCATAGGAGAGTGAGAAGCAACTGACAGAATCAGGTCACACCAACCTGCTCAAACCATACCTACTGATACAATAAGGACTTCACTATTTGCAATATTAAAACATGAATTAATTTTACTGCGGGACTGCAGGAAAAGAGGTTGTCTCACTAAAGAAAAAGCCCATAAAAAATATGGTGTTACACTTGCACAATTGCTACTCTGTTTCTCTGTCTTCTTACATTTTTGCTCCTTAAACAAAAATAGTTTAAGTTGTAAAATCCACATTTATGAATGGGGAAAAATTAATTTATTAAGCCCCAGAATGCTTGGGTTAATTTTCCTAGCTTATCAGATGTTGTGGGATAATGCCTTAATGTAACCTGATTGACTTTAAATTCAGCTCTTGTTGCTGCCAATCTAGACTTTATGGAAGGATTAGAGGGCAGAGTTCTGTCAAGAGTTAATATGGAGTACGAGTAGCCACTTAAAAAAAAAAAAAAAAAGAAGATATGGCTATTTTTAAAAAAGCCAGTGTGCTTGGTGAAGCTCTGTATTGCCAGAGAAGAACAGACCAGAAGTTCTCTTTTGTCCTTTGTTCAGCACCATTTGCAAACCCAGGAGCTCTTTTATATTGCGCAGTGCAGCACCAACCTGAGATACCTTAGCTGAGACCTAACTAGTTCTCGAGTCTGAGGCAGTTTGAAGCTGCATCTGTGTGGCATTGAGCAGCAGTACCAATTAGCTAGGCAACTATTCATTTTCCCAGATACAATTTGATATGCCTGTTTGCATTATTCGGGGAAAGTGCACCTGTTTTTCTATGCTAGCTTAGGTAATTTTAACATTGCATTGTGCTGTAGATAGTGTTTTCCTGAATTTAAGCAATCATATATTATGCCGACATTAGCAAGTAGTGTGGAACAGCAAGAGCAGAGCTGTAAAACCAGACAGCTGGTGCTGAGGCCACAATGTTTGCACCATCTATATTGCAGGCAGCTTTGCTGTGCAGACCCAGCTGGGTCCTGTGGTCAGAGTGTTCACTGCGAGATGGGCGCGTGACCTGTGCTTCTTGAGTACGTCTTCTGCTTCATCTTCATCTGAAAGGAATTAAGTTCAGCTGCTCCAGGACTTCTCCATGACGCGAGCCAAAGCACAGCTGGTAGGGACAATCAGGAGATTTGCTTCCAAATCACACTTACAGTAAGACTTAAAGCGCTGACTTAGGTGTATCTTTACATCCTAGAGCACCACTGTGTTACTCTCACAAGTTAGCCTTGTGTTTGCAGTTCTCTTTCTAGTACCATGAGCAATACTACCTGTTCGGAAAATAAAAGATGATAGTTTATGTTGTTGGGAAGGCTTGTCTGAAAATAAGGACCCTTTTCACACTTCTGAATTTTAACACCAAAAAAATGCGGTACCAGTCAGGGAAGAATGAAAGCCAAGAACGAAAACATATGAGATAGTTACTTTTAAAACTTCATGAAATTGAATCAGAGGACAAAATATTTTGAAAATATGATTTGACTATAAAGTTCCTCAAGTCATTCTTTTGGGCATATTTTAGAGTCAACTTGTTGCTACAGATAGAAATTGATTTCTCCCCTGACCCTTCTTGTACTCTTAGCTGCAGAATCACTTGAAAATGAAAATCAATGAGTTTAGAAGGTGCAAGAATAATGCCCACAGAACTTGTTTTATAGATGAGGCAATACACATAATTACAAAAACCCCTTGATATGCTGGGTTAGAGAATATTTTACAAAGTTGCCTGTTCCTTCTACTTTTCCCTGTCTTGAAAAGAATGCTTCCCCCTGTCCCCACAAGCCCATGTCTTACATAAGCAACAAGCTGTGGTCAATGTGAATTTTGTGCTTGGAAGATGGGTGAATTTCCCTTTTTGAACTCAAACCTGGAACAAAACAGGGTGGCAAATCTCTTTAGCCCCATGTAATACTATGTTTACTCAGTCGGTGAAAATATTTCAGTATAAACATATTTGCCTATCTAAATCCAACTGTTGGACTGGGACCACAGTATGTTAGATGGAACTCTTATTGATGCACAAGAATCCCCCGATCTTCAGGCTTTTTCTGCAAATTTCTGCAACAGCCCCATTTTTTAGGGTATTGATTTTGATAGATCTAGTTCGACAGACATAAAGAGCCCTGCCACATTCATATTTTTGAGCAACTTAATGCATTCCTCTATCTACATCCCCTAGTACATAATTCTTTGTCTTTTGAAATTCAGTGCAATAGTTAGACTTACTTTTGTTAGTGCATATATTTAATTTAATTTAAATTAATCGACTTAATCCAGATTGATCCAAGGTTATTGTTAACATAATTTGTTCTTTAAGCTTTGCCTAGAAAGTCAGTATCACCTGTAATTTTCGGTAGTATTTATCTTTCTAACCAGACTAAAGATAACTTTATCCCATAGCAGCCAGAGTAAAGGTTGCAAAATCCATTTCAATATTAAGTTTTCATAGACAGATATTTCTGATTAACAGTGAGCCAACTCATACTATGACCGATATCCTTGATATGAAGCACGAGTCAAGATGGAATTCTTATGCACTTCTCCACATTCTTTTTACGGGAAGACCCTGCTTCCCAAATTTAGTGTATTAATACACAGTCTGCACCAAAGACTTAAAGAACTTAAAGACTTAAAGAACTTAACCCTAAAAGGCACTGTTAGCAGCCATCATTCTCTATCATGAATTTTGAAGGATGAATTAAAAAAAAAAAAAAAAAGGAAATATTTTGTTATTTTGTGTAGCCTCACGCTTTCTTATTTCTGTCAGTCTTGCATGTCAGCCAATTTAATGTCAAAATTATACATACCCTAATATAAACTAGAGTTGGGAAATAAAAGCAAAAACTCATAAAATTAATCTATACCAGTTTTAAAACCATGTTTGACTCAAGCAGTCCAGATTAAAAGTGGTAGAATAATAAAGATTATTTTCTTTGTAGCAAGGCTTGTTTCCCCCTTACAGCAATGAATGGAGGACAAAAAGAAAATAACATACTCAATTATGCCCGATATTGTTCAGTTTTGGCTTTTTGTGATTGAAAAGGAATAAATATTTTCCTGTGGAAGTGAAAACACTGAAAGACTTTTTCTAAAGACCAAGGGCCTTATTTACTTTTGCAGAAAAAAAACCCAAACCCCGAAACAACAACAAGCCTTCACGTGACTCCTTAAGATGAATGATTTTGCACCCACTGATAATATTGGCAAATTTGGCCCAAGTTTTAAAAGACTCACCAATGACATTTTCGGTAATGATATTCCACAATTAACACCTGCAGTCATTTGTCAGTGTTTGCATAACTGTAAAGGAGTCCCACAGAAGCAGTTTCCATGCGAACAGGACAGTGATGCCTGCTCAGTCTATGAAATCCAGTTCCAGTTTTAAAGTTTTTAAGGGATTAATAGATAATTAAAAACCTGCAATATCTTCTTACGTAGTAACGGATTTTGCAATCACATAATTTTCTTCTCTAGAAAACCCAGTTATGAATCCTTTATAAATATGATAACAGTAATCACGCTACAAAGTGTGACTATTGCATTGTTTCTGAAAAACAACACGTTCAGTGATGTAATGAGTATGTAATCCATGTGGTGCAATAGCGGGAAGAATATCTTCCGTAGAACACTTTTGGCTGATACCATGGAAAATCTTTAAGGGTTTGAAAAGAAATTCTTCAAGACCAGCAACATAAACATCATCTAAATAGATACAAGAATCTGTCCCTTCTCATACCAGCCAAAGCTGAGGTAATTTTCCTCCAGAAAAAGAAAATATTTTTCTCCTAAATTCACAAGACAGATCTTGATACCGAGTGTACCGATCTGGAGGACACAGCTCAGGCATGCTGAAGTCAGTACAAATCTATGCAAGTAGAGCAAAGTACCAGTCAGTCAAATTTTGCTGTGCTAGACAGTAAGAACAAAATCTGCCCTCTAAGCAAAGTTCCCACATATAAATGCATTTTTCAGCAAGCGTTATGCATGATTGGGATCCATATGGCTTCCAACTTCCTCACAGAGACATCTGTATTTTTACACAAATGGAAGCATCTTGTAACAGTAATTCAAAAAATCTGATTTTCTCAGACAGTTTTGTTTTATGCAATCATTTTTATCCTGATTTAGAGCAATGTGAGATATAGGTCTTGTGAGAATGAGCTACATCATATCTAGTTTTTAAAAAAATCATACAACATATTTAAGAAACCTGTAGGTGAGGGATTTTATCAATGAAAAGATATTAGGGCATCTTTTTAAGATGAAAGACACACCAGTATTTCTTGGCAGACTGTCCTTAGTCATCTAATTTTGCTAATAGCCTCATACTGAAAAAAAATACCCAGAAACCTCTTTATATTTAAAGGGCAATATATATATTACTCATCGTAACTCATATTGACTTCATAGTAATGTGAAAATTATTAGGGATACTAGCTCTGTAACAAAATTCTAGCTATAAAATTTATCAAAAGCAGTCAAAAGTTGGTAATCTAGAAGCTTGGTCTTTGTCTAAGAATATATCACAAATCAATAATAGTAACACAGCTTGATCTGAAATCTTAAGGAGAGTACTCTTAGCAATATCCCACCCTTTCCAATAGTGTCCACTGGAAACAATTTTGCTAGACTCAAGTAATACTGTGGTTCAACACACACTTTAGTTCCATATTTTTCATGAGCTGTTAAATGTAATAGGGAAATAGGTGGTAAAGTGATGTCTAAAAAAAAAAATAAAATGTATACCTATATCTACATGGAGACATACATACATACATATATGTATAAACCAAACACTTTCTTCCAGAGGTATTGACAAATCTTCGCCAACACCAACACAGGACATTCACTGATCAACTCACTTCAATCAATCATGAGGAACAGAAAGCATAACTGTGTATTAATTGACAGAAACACAGTAAGTCAGAAATGAATCCAAAATATAAAATATGAAACTACTGGTTTCATGTGAACCCGAATTTACTGTCTTATCAAACACTTGCAACATTTCCAGATGACTGCTGCAGCAGCGTAGAAGACAAAAGTCTTCCTTATTTTCAGCACACCTATGGTATAGAGAACTTCAGAACATTATTTACAACGACAATTCAGAATGTGATTTTTAAACTGATGTTTCAAACTTCATTGCTTTTTAATTTTCTCACAAAATATGTTGTGACCTGGAAGGAAGCCATAGAAATTTGTACTTAGGAGCCAATGAACTGACAGCGAAGGACAAATTATGTTTATGGATTCCCACAGGGCTATGAATAAAATGGTTCATCACCCACACAGATTTCTTCTACTTAGAGATCTAAAGTACATCCGTCTCAAAGGGCATACAGATACAGACAATCACTAAATGCCCATGGGAATAAATGCAAATCATAATCCAGATATGTGAGGTGTTAAGGACCATTGGAGACAGCATTTCAATCATCTTGGCAGTTATAGTACCTTGAATCAATATAGCACATGGCATTATTAGTCAGGCATGTGTATTACTATTCAGTAAAACAACAAAATGGCAAGGAAAGTTACTAGAGGATAGCAGTAGTTCTGGAGACTGCAGACTGTTAAAATTTCAATTATCTAAAAATTAGCAAAGGCTTTTTTTCCTTTTAGTGGATTATTACATGTACAAAAATAATTGCAGAGTTAGCTCCCAATATTCTTAACCACAAGCCAAAAATACATGGTGTAGATAAAAGTTTTCTTTCTGTAATACTCACCTAAGACACATAATCTGATTCACAGAAATGTGAATTGAAACTCGTAAGCAATGTAAAACAACTTAAAAATGTAACTATATTTTTAGGAGATATTTAACCACCCTTGGGGAAAAAAAAAATAATTGAAACAACAACAACAAACAACTCTTTATAAAGCTGTCTCCCAAAAGAAAATCCAGCCTCACATGGGTGCATAGACCTGACAAACACGAATTTGTTATTAAGTACCCTGAACAAGACTGCAGTCTTTTCAATGCATTTGTGCTAGTGAATCCTGTTTACCAACACACAAAACAAAGTCTCCACATAAGTTATATTTGCTCTTCTTTTGATTAATTTATTTCAGTATGATTACAGATTTCTCTTTTTTTCATTCATACTGTGGCACCCAAATTAATTATTAAATTCTATTGACACGTTGTACTGTAACTGACATTAATTAAACAGGGTAGTCTGTCTGTTGGTGAAGGCTCTGATTGCAATCACGAAGTGTATATGTATGTGTGATAAATATGTTTTTTCTGTATCTCATTTTAGCTACCTGGAGCATGCTAGAAGACCTTCCTCTTCATGTAGATTTTCAGATTATACTCAGTGGGCTACAGATTTGATTCAGTGTGATTCCCATGTGCCATTTCACTACAGCTAGAGAGTCACAGGTTGCAACTAGTCAACCTTAAAAGTGGCAAATAACTGTTAGACTATTCTGCTCAACATTGAAAGATGCCAGTCCTTCATTTATAATATTTCTTTATTCAGATTCCCAAGTCAGAGAAGGCTTTTCTTACTAAGACTTTTTTGTTCTTATCCTATGTTAGCTAAACAGATGTTCAAACAACTCACCTTGCAGGATTATGCTAATAGTATTCTTCCCTTCAAAGACATACATCACACACAATAGAATGTTCTTATAAGCATAAGATGCTTCAATGATAGTCTATGGTGCTGCTTACATTCATAAAATTATATATGCTCTTCAGAGTTTTGATAACTTGAATTCCAAAAGTCAGATTTTTTTTATGCAAAAGGAACCAAAGTATTACAAGTCTTTAACTTCAAAATGCTTCATGAAGGCAACATGCACACAGGTGGGAGAAAAAAAGCTACAAGAAATTGCCAGAAAAGTTGCAGGTGGTAGCAATACTTGATTCAACTGAAGGAGATTTCTGCATATATTCAACTTCTGGTCCACTGTTAGATTAGTAAGATTAGTAGTATTGCATCATTGTACTTTCTTCATAATCCAGCAGTCGTTTCCTCTATCCTTAACATCCAGCATTTCTGCCAGTGGATACTGAAGTTTTTCAACTTGGCTACACTAGACTGTCACAACAAAAGACTTTAAGGTCAGCCAGGATGAAAGGACTTACAGAGTACTAAATTGTCCATAAAATTTTGCAGAGAAAAAAGAAAAAAAAGTAAAGATAATGCACTCTTTCAAAATATAAACTCAAAAATAACTCAAAAAGCATTCAACGATACAACAAACACTTCTATTGCCTAGGCTGTTATTTTGCATATAGTTGCATATTGTTTTGGTGATCTGGTGACTATTAAAGTGACCGGGTATTTTAAAGTTCGGGCAGCTCTGAGAGTGCTTCAAGTCATGTTTCTAGTAGAAGGTGCCTGTGCACCCAAGAAAGCGCTCTGGTAATGGGGAATCACGAACGGAGGCTCTCTGCTCGTGGCTCACTTCCTTTCATCTCCCTCTCACTTACAAATCTGAAAATGCAGTAGAGTAAAGATCATCAAGTCAAGCATTTCCTATTTCTGAGGACCTTTTTCTTCAGTCAAAGCCAGAAGATTGCTGTTGTTGAATAAAATTCAACTGGTAAAGATTTGGACTGGCAAAAATACATGGAAATTAGCTTCTTTAAAGATATTCTTAAGTTTATAGTATTTTCTTTCTATGCTTTCTCTTTTTTGGGAAATTCTTTTCAGTTTTGTGAGCAATGTGATGTTTTAAATGGTAAAATATAGTCCTTACATAGATGAAACTGCAAGAAGTCCAGGATTTTTTTGGCTTTTTTTGTGGGGGATAGATAAATGTGTATGTGCTAATGATGGGGACACACACAGTAAGAAAGCCACCTTGATACCTAATTGACCCTGATAACTAATAAGTCAGTAAAGAATTAAGTAATTGGGGAAAATAATTATATTATTTTAAATTAACAAACTCCATTGCCTAAGTTGCTTCCCCTCGTCTTTCGGCTATAGATATATATTTACAGCTGAAGCTGGACCGCATGTCTGAAAGCCATTTTCGAAGTAAATTGCAAGCCCTAATTAAGTCTCACAAAACCCTTGTGAGACAGAAGGTGAGTTAGGTTTCAGCTCCATGTCTTCTGAGGCTCAGGTTCAAACTTAATACATTAGACCACGCTGATGCCTGGGCAAATCAATTAACCCACCTGCTTCTGCATTTTCCCTTGGCAATCCTGTAAACATGCCCACGCTGGCCTCTTTTCAAAGCTAAATACCCCAAGGAATCAGTCAGCTATTCACCTATCATTTCATTCAATCTGTACAACAGATTAGTCATAGTTTGCATAACTGCAGTTGTAGTTTTGAACTCCCATTTCTCTTGGCTGGAAAATTTATCATAAGTCTGCTGGGAAACAAGGTCACTTCAAGACTTCTCCCTCAGATATGAGAGAAATGGCATTATACTTTGTAAAAAAATGAAATACTCAACAGTACAATTAAGGTTACTTCTTTTTTCTTGGTAGAAGAAACTGGAAGAAGTGTTTTGAATGTTTAGAGAAAACTATTGGTTCTATCTGCAATAGGGATTTATGCATCATAGTTTCTTTTTTTTAGTGGAAATATACCTCACATCCATGGTTGATGTTCTATGCAGCATGTTAATGCAAATCATGTGTGCACATAAAAAGCTTTTTGTTACTGTACTCACAGACAAATTTCCTTGACTGAATTTTCCTGCATGTGGAGGAAACAGAAGTTAAAAAAAGACAGATTGTGTCTGGCTTGTTGGAAAGAGCATCTCTCAGTAAAAATGGTCTTCAGCCATATTTTATATCCTAATATGCCCTGAATATTTATGACTTAGATTAATCTCCATCTAAGATCCAGCTACTCGTACTTACTCTTACATTTCTCTTGTTGTATTTTGATTTTCATGCATTCATTTATTTGTACTAACATCTGGAAGTACCCTGTGACATTTTTGTCAGTGTTAAGTGGTTCGCCTTATCTGCACAGAGCACAATGAACCTCACTGAAGAGGTTTTTAGAGTTAAGACAAGTTTTGTCCCTGTCAGCGCATGTAGAATTCAGAACAGCTAAAGGCACCAGTGGATCCTTTAACCGTACACGGCACAAAAATGCTTGAAAGGCCATATCACTTTCAAGAAATGCATGTAATCCTGTTGTCACAAATCTCTGTGCTTCCTTACACCATGTTTCCACCTTATGTCTTGTCACCACAACTTGTCTGATAACGTATCGAATTAGACTGTGCTGTATTTTGGTAATCAAAGTATATTGAAGGAAACTTGTTTATTGTATCCCTTTGAATACAAAATTATTCTCATTGATCACATTTTTATTTGAAAAAGTTGCATATTCTGCTTTTTCTATTAATTCTTAGATGAAAACAGCATTTAACATGTACATATTATAGATATATTTATATTATTTATTGGGCTAGGTTTTAAAAGTTATCTTTCCTGAAACCTTATGTTTCACAATTAGCTTTTCCTAGAAAGAATACTATTTTAACAAAATTGTTGATATAAAGATTTAAGACAAAGGTTTTTTTTTATCTTAAGACACCATAAAATTATTCTGCATTGAAAAACTGAAACAAAAATAATATTGAAAATATTGGGGTTTTGGAGCCTTCATGCCATTTTAATCAATTTCTCTGATCTGGATTTTACAGACAAAAAAGCAGTTTCCAAAAAAGAAGTTTATTTAAGTGGTGTATAAATTTACAAAATAATGAGAACTGACTTGAAAATAAAGCTTCCTGCCATCAAGCCCGATATGAAAAAAATATTTAAAGAATTCAGCAGTTTGTAGAGTCTTGTAGATGGCATAAAAACACTGAGAAGGATTAAAGGTACTGCTCTAGAAGCTAAGAAGAAGATATTTACCTATGGTGCTTGGTGATATAAGTGAAGCTAAGTCTGAGAGCGCGTCATTCAGAGTGTTTCTGCCTTCTGGCACAACTTGAAAATTATGATACAGCTACCGAGCAGAAAGGTAGTTCTGTGCACATGGCAGTGAATCAGCCTGCTGACAATGCAGGCTGAATTCTTTGCTCTCTGGTTGTCTTTTGGTGTAACCTTGATGAGGTGTCTTATATATTAATAGCCCTTTGAGGGTCTCACAGATGTAATTCATGCACGCTATGATGGGGAAATCTCTTTAGACATCAAGCCATGGTAAAGCAAAAGCACAAGTATGGAACGTGGAAAAGAAAGGACTCTCAAAGGGGATGTTCAATAGGCAAGAAAATCTGTGAAAAGTTCTGTGCATATTAAAGTGAACATAACCACTATGCACAAAAATGAAAGCTTTTCTTCCCTGCTTATGGTAATAATTTAAATGTAAAGAATAACAATAGAAGTAGAGCTCTTTTCCTATGAGCTACAGTGAAGAAGCCCCAAACCCTGGCTCATCTGATATCTATCTGGTCCAACATCCTCTGAAAGCCACTAGGCATTTGCATTTCTAACACCACAGTTGTAATTCAGTTGTAATTTGAAGTCTGTTCAAACATGTACTTTACTCCTAAATTGACTGCTGAGTCCATGAAAAGGAGCCAGAAAGCACTGAATTATAGGTCATTCACATGTCCGTGTTTCTTACAGTAAGACTGTTAAGCCTGAAGCATTGCTAACCTTATTTGAAGGGAATATTCACTAATGGATTAGTCAACATATATCGTTAGAAAATTAGAGTTTCTGGCCTAATTTCCAGTAGGAAAGCAGGCAGAAAACAGTCATGGAAGCTAAAAGTTATCTGGTTTTGTGAAACAGCATTTTTTGAGGAAATCTTGCATTGTCACAAATTTCCCAGACAGGTCTACCTTCTAAAACCTCCATTTTTTAATGTATTGGTGGCTAAATTAATTTCAAAATTATAGTGAATACAGCACATAAATACAATACAAAAAATTCCCTCTCTGATAAAACACAGTACTCAGTTTTACACAATCCTTTTGTTTTTCTTTCTTTTCACCTTTGGCAGCAGCAGGAAGGTAAAAACAAGCTGAGTGAGACTGGCAACATTAGAGAACAGGTTTCAGGCTTTTTGAAGATGCACAGATGGTGATCAAGATGATGAAAATCTATATAAAACAGGTTCAGCATCTCAGCTCATTGACAATAACTCTACCAGCACAAATGGATCTTCAGATCTCTCCTGGAAAAGTATGATTCACAAGGTAATATTAACACAAGCTGTAAATCTTCAGTGACTATTCTATCTGCTTTCTTTTAGATCTGTGAATCACAAAAGCCTAGAAGATTTGAGATGAAAGAAGTTAGCTCAACGAGTCAGTACGTTTCTTCTGCTCCAGTGCAGAATCAACTGTATCTCAAAAGTGTTTATGTGATATTTGTGATAACATCTCTATAATAAGCTCTAAAAGAAAGAGATTCCCGGCCCCCTAGCCAATCTGTTACAGTGCTTGTCTATCCTCACCATTAAAAAGATGTTATTAATGTCAGGTCTGAATCTCTTTTGCTGCAGTTTAAGCCCATCATGACTTTTCCCAGAGGATGCGAAGAACAGTTTACTCCCTTCCTTTTTTAGTAGCTTTTTGTTGTTGAAAGCTCTTACTTGGCCCAGCCCTTCAGCTCCTTTTCTCTAGCCATTACAAATTTCTATAATATTATATGCTTTACAGCTATTACTATTGTGCACATTTAAAAGAGAATCTCCTTAATAAGAGATTTTATAAGTGAGCTTAGCAGGTCTTAGCAGGTTTTAAGAGTAAACTGAACTGCTAAAACCAGTAATTACTCGAGGATCTCAGACTTCAATACTACAGCTACAAAATAACATAGAAGAACTCATCTTTGAGGCCATTTCTAGGTGGACAGCTACAAGCACCTGTGCATCTGCTCCTCTTGTGCTTGGAGGTGGCTGGAAGCTGTTCAAACATACTGCTATGGCTCGTCATCTGGGGCTCTGGCTCAGCACAGCATACTGCTCTTATTACACCACTTCAGGTACAACCAGCTTGCATCAGCTTGTCTTGGAGCAGGAACAAAAGATCTGCATGACCACTTGCACCTGCGCATAAAGACATTTAAAGGTGTTTTGGGGCAGTATCTGCATCTTTATGAACTGCAGTCAGTGGAATGAACCTCAGTCTTCCCTGGGGCCACAGGATGCTATTTTAATGCAAATAGCCAAGCATGCCCCAGGTGTTATAATACAAATAGCCATACACATACTCCTAGGTAGCCTATGCACAAATACATACTTTTAGATAGGTTCTGCTTACACCTTGTATATGATACAGCTGTACGTCCAGTATTGTACCCATAATGAAGTCAAGGTGGGAGGGAGACAAGTGAGTCATTATCTTGAGTCAGATACAGCGCTATTTTACCTTCAAGATATGCATTTTCAGATAGTATCACGGGAATGACTCATTAATGTAAATTAATAGAGAATTAGGACTCCAATACGATGAAAGAAACAGCCATCTTAAAAGGAAAACTAACTTTGAAATCCTTGTCCTTTATGTTGCTATGTTAGTGAGCATCACTACAGAAGAAAAAAAACCCCAACTTTTTACTTTCAGTAAAAGCTTTTGAAATGTCAAATGTATTCTTTATTGCACAATTTACAATAATTTATGGTTATTAATCCCTAATGTTCCATCTCTAATATTATAGCACATTACGTGAAGGTAGGAACTCTACAAATTTCTGAGTTTTACAGTATCCTGAAATAAAAAAATTTTGGGAGACCAGTGCAACATATGTGAGTATAATATAGATAAAAAGCATGTCCAAATTTGGAAATATTCACGGGTCCGATCAACTCTTACGTAGTTAGAAATCTTCACTCTATCTATAAACGTGCTACCATATAACGTGGAGAAAGCATCTTCAGAAAACAAGCTTTAATTTTCCTGTTTCTCAGTCTTTGACACCAGATGGCAGTGTGATATGCTACTGTTATATTAATTTTGCTTTAAGTGGAAGAAAATCTTCATTAATCAGTTTGGTTACTATAGTTATGTGATTAAAAGACTTACTAACCCTCTTGCTCACTTTCAGCCTTTCAAGCAAGCAGCTGTCATAGTACCAGAAACTCCCTTAGTCTTTTCGTTGTCAATATTCAAAGTACAGTTCAGCATTAGCATCAGTTTTGTTCAGCCCTTTTAGCCTCACTGGCATTTGTCTAAAAACACTTGCCCACTGATCAAGAAGGAGAGAGGTGGCAGATTTGGGAACTGCAGATCTAGTTTCCACACTGTGGAACCACAGTCCACAGCTGTAAATGAGTGAGTACCTTGCAGTGATCAATCATTCTCACTCACTGCCTTCCAGCTTATTTGCTATTCTGCTCATAGTTTTAAAGCACTGGTCTGAGCTGATCGTCAAGTGAAGGAAACAGCACAGGCCTCTAACTCTGAGTAAAGGTAATATTTTCTTTGCCACTCTCTGATCTTTACCTCCCTAGTAGTTGCTCAAAATGATGGAGACTTCTTCAGCATGTCATGCAGATTCTTCTCTGCCTCCTTTCAACTCATGCTTCATTAAACAGTAACCAAGCATTACGCAAGAGCGGTTACTGTGCAGGACAGAAGGAGCACAAAGAAGAATTTCTGAATGTTATAACATTTAAATTATTTTTTTTTATGGCTTCATGGAATTATATCAGGACCTATTGCTTATTAGACCAGTGGCTGGAAGACCGTCCCTATACATCATGTTTAAGGGCAAAGTTTCTTCAAAAAGATAACGTAATTATCCTGGGAGATCAGAATCATATTGGCAAATTTACTTTGAGGTTTTCTTGAAATACAACCCAGATGAATCAGAATCATAGAATCATTTAGGTTGGAAAAGACCCTCAATATCATTGAGTCCAACTGTTAACCTAAGACTACCAAGTCCACCACTAAACCATGTCCCTAAGTGCCACATCTACATGTCTTTTAAATACCTCTAAAGATAGTGCCTCAACCACTTCCCTGGGAAGCCTGTTCCAATGGTTGAAATGAATTTTAAAGAATGCTGCCAATCTATGAATGGCTTTAAGGTCAGAAACAGTGTTTTCAATCAGAAATTATATTTTTAGCTAGGAAAGAAGTGCTTGTGAAGCATCCAAAGATCTATGTTGCAAGAAGAACTGAAATGATGGTAAACAGCTGCCAGTTTCGTGTTAGGTAGGCTGCAATTTTCTAAGTTCTGATGGTGCCATGAGAAGGGCTTAAGGGCTTTTACTGCCTAAATAGAGCTTTGCAAAATAAAACATATGGTTTTCTTTATTGTTTATGGCCAAGCATTGAATATGCTTCTAAGAAAAAGAAGTTCTTTGAGGTACAAAAAAATTATAGAGGAGCTGTTTGAAAAGCCACCTATTTCTGAGCTATAAACCGTTGATTTTAATTTTCCTTTTAATTTTTAAAATTCTCACATAATTAATCTCTTAATAATTGCAGACTATGGTAGAAAACAAATAAAAATTTCCTTTACAAAACAGGTGCTTATTGATGAGCTTTATGACCAAATCCTTTGTACATACCAAAGTGCCAAGTGCTATCAGTCAACCATGTTAAAAGATGGTACATGTAACAGGCTACACCTTTTACTCTAATGTCTTTGAGAATCAGGTAGGGCCAACTCCCGAACAAAAAAATAGCACAGCTCCACCAAAATCAATTTATACCCATTCATGCTCACCAATATTGCAGGCATAGTCTTGGAAATTACTTTTTTCCCTTTTGCAGCTAAGTCTACAGCAATGTGTCCATTGGTAGTAAGGGAAGACAGCAAGAAAGGGAAATAGGAGCATGTGTTACTAGGCACTGGATAGGGTGTGCACCATAAAGTCCAAAAGATCTAGCACTTCTGCAGTTCCAAAAGAAACCCACTGCCTCAGGTCTTCACCGTCTTGCCAACAATCCAGATAACTCCACAGTGTTTTAGCAGCTGCATGCAAATGCTACGCACCCAATAATCTTTCATTTGTCCTTTACTAGCTGAAACTGGTGTAGGGTTGTATTCTTAACTGCTTTCTAAAGGGATTCTCTTCAGAAGGGATAAGCTTTCTCATGATTCTACAAAGTTTTAATGCAATTATAGGATGGTATTAGGAGAATGATTTCACAGAGTAAGAAATGGATACCTTGTTGTCTCTTACTTCATGTTTTACAGAGTCAGACAAAATATTTGGAGGTCATCTTAAGTACGAGTGATATAAAACACAATGAAAATGGTCTGTGTCTTCCTTCCTAAGCTTTCTAACGCTTTAAGGCTTTATTCCTTTTTTAAAAAGACTTCCATTGCAATACTGGATTCTGAGCATCGGTTAGATTCCACTGAAATACATTTAAATCAATCCAATTGGAAGAAAAAAATATATTGTTTAGGCTTCCTTTCTTGTTTGACTTTGAGGTTTTTCATTTTGGTTTGGTTTCATTTTGGGTTGGTTTTCTTGGAGTTTTGCTCCAATGGAGCTTATAGATTTTCACCGAAACAAGATTCTCATATACCAGATGTTTGTAAATATAGAGTAGGTGTGCATGTATGTTAACATGATTTATGCCTCTCTGAAATATGGGGACAGCAGAGGGGAAAGGAAGGTGCAACAGAAAAAAATTTTCTCCTCCCACTGCCCCCACGTAGGAACACAAATCCTGCCTTTTTTCTATGTCTTTCTAGTTACACAAAAAAAGGGTTAAGATAAAGTTTCTTTCTCTAACACATATGAGAAATGTTACTGTGTTTCCACTGACTTTTTGCACCCATTTCTTAAACCGAACTTTTACTCCCCATGAAAATTACTGTTCTACATCAGCTTCTATCTCTGTGTACATAGTTGGTAAAGAAACAAAAAAAATCATTCATGTTTATTCAGGAGAGGTCCTGTCTGAAATCCAGTCCCTCATAGCACTTCTTTACTAAGAGACATAAAATAATTTTAATTTCAACATGTTTTCAACACTTCACAAGACAAAACCAGTAATGTTTGAATGCCAGAGGAACTGGAGTTTTTAGTAGCCAATTCAAAGTAGTTCTTCAAGATCTTTATATTTGTAAATTGTTAATGCGGAGTTTAACAAAATTTCCTAAGACCATATTCTTACCAGCATTTTTCTGGATGGGGGAAGAAGATTTTTAAACGAACAAACAAACAAAAAAGCCCCAGAAAACTAATTTCTAAATCTTTAAAGATGATATAAAAATATATTCTGTTTATTTCTGTATTTTACGTATAAGAAATCCTTTAGTATTATTTTTAAATACCTTCCATTTCATCCTATTGATGTGTATCTATTAGGCCATATTTTTAACAGCAGAAGAGGTGCTATGTTTGAGATCAAGTTTGATTTTAGGTAGGTTAAAACTACATTATGGAAACTGGCACACACTTATCTTCTGTTAGTGTGACTGTCCATGACTTAGTGGTATGCCAGTGTTAGGTATATTAGTCCTACCAGAAACCAGAGCCTTCCCCACGATAGGCACCGTGTAATGAAAAGACACTGCTTGTGCATGGCTTACACTGGTGCTTCCTGCCCAGGGACAACAATTGCCTTTGTCCTTGTTGAACTTCATGAGGTTCCTGCTGGCCCATTCTTCCATCTGCTCTAGGTCTCTCTGGATGGTGACACTGCTCTTCAGAGTACTACCTGGTCCCCCCTCAGTTTGGTGTCATCTACAAACTCGAGTGCTCTCCATCACCTCCTCTGGTCTACTGAAAAATATGTTAAATAGGACCAGTCCCAGGACAGCCTTATCTGGTTCTCTGCTTGACACCAGACTCCAGACTACTAAGCACATGTCTCTGAGCCTGATCATCCACCCATTCGTTTTGCCTGTCCAGGCATTGGATACAAGAACATAGTGACAGACCATGGCAAAAGCCTTGCTAAAGTCCAGATAAAAGACAGACACTGTATTCTCTTACCAACAAATTTAATAATTTTATCACAAAAGGCAAACAGGTTGCTTAGGCATGATTTACCCTTCAGTAAATCCATGGTTTCTGTTTCCAATCATCTTTTCCTGCCTGTGCTCAGAAATGGGGTCCATGAGGACTTGCTTCAGACACTGAAGTCAGACAACCAGAGCGTAGCTCCATTGGTGGCTTTCCCTGACTCCATAACCTTTCAAAGATGATAGAAAACAGCTTTGAAAGGACATAGGCCACCTCTCTCAGCACCCTGGATGACCTGTTGGGTCCCAAGGACAGGTGTGGGTCAAATCCTTGCAGTTAATCCCTGACACGACCCTCACCCACTACTGGTAGCTCTTCCCCTCCCTGAACTCAGCCTCTTAAACACAGAGGCTTGAGAGATCTTGTTGGTCAAGATGCAAAGAAGACATCTTCTCTGTGTCTGCTGTCACCAAGTCACCCACAACATTCAGCCACTGTCACACATTTTTGTTGTTCAGCCTTTCTTCCACGTAAGTATGCAATATGTAAGGTATGCAAGGTGAGTCTTTGGAATGTGCAGTCGACACACTGGAGGGAAGGAATGCCATGCAGAGGGACCTGGACGGTCTTGAGAGGTGAGCCAATGCAAACCTCATGAAATTCAACAAGGCTAAGTGCAAGGTCATGCATGTGGGTTGCAGCAATTCCAAGCACAAATACAGGCTCTGCAGAGAATGGATGGGGAGTAGCCCTGAGGAGAGGGACTTAGGTTTGTTAGTTGTCAATGTGCGCTCGCAGCCCAGCAGGCCAACCGCATTCTGGCTTGCATCAAAATAAGCGTGGCCAGCAGGTTGAGGGAGGCAATTCTCTGCTCTGCACTTGTGAGAGCCCACCTGGAGTCCTGCATCCAGCTCTGGGGACCCCAACATAAGAAGGACACGGACCTGTTGGAGTGGATCCAGAGGAGGGCCACGAAGATGATCAGAGGGCTGGAGCACCTCTGCTATGAAGACAGGCTGAGAGAGCTGGGATTGTTCAGCCTGGAGAGGAGAAGGCTCTGGGGACACCTTATAGCAGCCTTCCAGTACCTGAAGGGGGCCTACAGGAAAGATGGGGAGGGACTCTTTATCAGGGAATGTAGTGGTAGGACAAGGGGTAACCATTTTAAACTGGAAGCGGGTAGACTTAGATATTAGGAAGAAATTCTTTGCTGTCGGGGTGGTGAGACTCTGGAACAGGTTGCCCAGGGAAGTTGTGGATGCCCCATTCCTGGAAGTGTTCCAGGCCAGGCTGGATGGCACTTTGAGCAAACCTGGTCTAGTGGGAGGTGTCCCTGCCCATGGCAGGGGTGTTGAAACTAGATGATCTTTAAGGTCCCTTCCAACCCAAATGATTCTATGATGTGGGGGTGTAGGGGAGGCTTGTCTGGGGGAAAATACGGGTGGCTTGTTCTTTTGCTTCCACAACCCTCCCTCCTGTCCCCACTTTTTTACTTTTTTATTAATCTGTATCTGGTAAATTTATGTCCTGTTGTACTAACCAGGGCCACCTGCTTCTCACATTTGCTATACAAAGGAAATGGAGAATGAAAAAAATTACATAAAAATAGAACACAAAAAAGCAAGAAAAGTAAAAGAGACAAGACAAAAACCTTCAGACTAAATAACAAAAGCAGAAAGAAGTAGCAGAAGACTGAACACATCAGGCTATTTTGCAAGAGCATAGTGGAAGAAGATCATAGATCTGCAGTCATCCACTAGTCTTTGATAATAGAAGAGACAAGAAAAAATGGAGAGGTCAAGAAATGACTGATGGTAAGTCACAATCACTTCAGTCGACCTGAGTCTAATAATGCTGTCCTGCCGTGCTGCTTGAAAATGGCTGACAACAACAGCAGTGCCTGTCAATCTGTTCCTTGGCTCAGGGTTTTGAGTCTTTTTTGTTTTCTCAAAATGTAGAGATAAAGAGCCACAGAAGAGACATAAAATAAAATGAGCAGTCGCCAGGCTTGGGTACCATCAAGTGACAAAAAGACAAACTTGCTAGAAAGGAAACAACGGTGAAAATCCACCGTAGCATTAAGAACAAATTGCAGGAAAAAGAAATATAGGCTAAAAAATAATGAATCTATCTCAACTCTAGGATTATCACCAGGCCTAATCTCAAGTTTTCTCAGTCAGCATTTAACACCAGGGCATATACATATATAGTTATATAAATTTGCCTTCCACTCCCACAGTTCTAGACTTTTAAGATCAAAAGGTGCTTCCCAATGTTTCTGTCATGAAAACATCAACTTGTACACTCAGATGTAGAATTGGTGCTGTTCTGGGAGATGACTGCCATGGACCTTTTCTTCTATTCATCCCTCTTATCAACCAGAAGGATGCAGTATCTCTGCTAGATCTTTAAAGAAATATGTGACTGTATGGTAGAACAATCCTTAGGAAAATGCATTAATTTTGACATGAATATGGGTATTCTGATGAGTTGTCAATGTCAGTCTGTGTCCACATTAGCCAGATGTATTGACAGTACAGTTCAAATGGATGTATTCTCTATGAGAATATGGTTCATTTTGTGCCAAGAAAAAAAAGGGGAAATTACCCAACTCTTTGGCATAATGACTCTTGCACATGACTTTCCAAATAGAGTAAAAAGAGAGTAGTCAATCTATGAGAAAAAGAAAGGAGGTAAGGATTAAAAAAAAAAAATAATCTAAATGAGTAATATCTAAATGATACATCCTGCTTCTCATGAAAATATGGATATAATCTTAATAACTATTAATGTTGTAGAGAGGTGGGTGTTGGCCTCTTCTCCCATTTAAATAATGACAGGACCAGAGAAAATGGTCTGAAGTTGCGGCAGGGGAGGTTTAGGTTAGATATTAGGAAGAATTACTTTACTGCAAGAGTGGTCAGGCACTGGAACAGCCTGCCCAGGGAGGTGGTTAAGTCACCATCCCTAGAGGTGTTTAAGAAACGTCTAGATTTGGCACTTTAGGGCATGCTCTAGTAGCAGAAATTGTAGGTTGTTTGGTTGGACTCGATGATCTTAAAGGTCCTTTCCAACCATGAAGATTCTGTGATTCTATGATTCTATGAACTAAGTCCTCCACTTCAGAACAGAAATTTTAATCAGGATCACTTGCTTTTAGCTCTTAATAACTTACCTCCTTTTACTTTCTCCCTATAATCCTCCTTTATAAAATCCTCCTGCTGTACACTCACTCAAGAGGAACAATTTCCCTTTGTGTTTATAATGACCTGCCTTAATAGCAAAGTTGGTTCAAACATAAAACTCCAATAGCTCTAGCTGATGAAAATATTAACATTACACTGAGGATATGAAATCCAGTAAGTGTAACCAATTAACAAGATGATTTATTTTAAACCTTTTTGTTATACTTTATAATAACATACATGAAAAGAAACAAATCGTCATTTAAAATAAGAGCATAAGAGTTTGTGGAGATTTCTTAGCAAGTACTGTTTAGTAAAAGGCTTTTTTGCATGAAATAGGAGTGTCAAAAGGTAAGAATTAATAAAAGCTTCAACTACTTTGCATGCTATCAAAATGGTTGTTCTTGCAGCATTAGTCAGAACTTGGTTTAAGTCAAGAAGTTTCTTTGATTCTGTGTGAAATTTCATCCTAATAAAAAAAAAAAAAAAAGCTTTAAGAGCTAACAGCTAACAGTATTAAAAGTCTAAGAACAGTTATCCCTTTATTGTTGCTTTTCATCCTGGCTGCCATTTTATTTTATCACTTTTTGTCCTTCCCAAGGCAAGACTTTGTCATTTCTTTTACATTTGGTCCAACTGATTGTCCTAAAGTGGTGTAAAATGGGAAAAGAATAATTAATATCCACTGAACTGCAATGGATCACACCTGCTGAAGACACTACTTTTGTGAACAGCCCAGGCACAGAAGAAATTTTTCAACTAAATTTCAAATGTATTCAACTAAAAGCATTGGGCTGATGCATTTTTCCACTCCTACACTTAAGTATTTCTAATGAAATCAATGCTATTACCCTAGTCATCTCGGCAGTGACTCAAACCTTACATGGTGCAGAATACTATATCTACAGTGGACTGCAACTTACTGTTTCTGTTCATTTTACCTTAGTAGAGTATCTTCTGTAAAAGGGAATAAAATAGGATTAGGTAGTATCTCTCTTGAAAAAAAAAATAAAAAAATCTACTGCTCCTAATTCCAGTCGGAGACCTTCTAGGGTGCTTCTAAACTGGAACAGATAATTTTCAAAGGTTTTCAAGATAGACATTCTGATTATAAATACTGTTTGTTATCAAGTATTTGCAAGTAACTAAGTATTATCAAGGATTGCAAGTAAAGTGACCTAATCAGAAATCCTTTGAATCATTACAAGCAACTGCCAGTAAAACCTGGTTTGGTTTGACTTACCTCCTTACTTTACAACGTTGTGCTTTTATTTAAGTTTAGAAACATTCCACTTAGACAGTTTTGATATTCAATTCAAGTCAAATTAATCTTTAACATCTAAACCATGTACTAAAACCACATAAAACTAAAAGATCTAAGAAAGTAAAATCAGATCAAGTATTTATAAATTATCAAAGGTAAACAATTTAATAATTCCCCAAAATATCTTATGTCTGTTGGATGTTGAACATTCTTTTAAATTTTGTTTCTATTCAGCTATGATTTGCAAAAAAGACCCCTGGAATCCCAAAAACTCTTATGGGACAGAAAATTTATTACCTGTGTAATGGAAACACACAAATACTGCTCTTAATTCACTAAATAAATAACGGAGGATAAACTGGCAGATCAGTGATGGAAAGTGACAGACACTCTCTGTGCATGCTCTGAAGGTATAATGCCATACTGGGAACACACACTATTTAGATATTCCTTTTAAATATACTATTCTAGATGGATTATGTGATTGTCACTAAAATCTTTACAAGCTTCTGCTTTAAAAATGTATTTTCTGTTATCATCAAACTTGGCACAAATTATGCATACTTCACTGAAAGGTAAATTCACAGGCACTTTGGACTGAGACTGATGAAGTGCTATGATATGGACTCTGTGTACGTTTTTCCTGGCTGTATTACACCATAATGGAGTGAAGCTTGTAATCACATAGCCCTGTAATAGCATATTGCCATTGACAATAACAGGCTACAAGCTTTGCACTAAATTTGTAAGGCCTCAGGACTGAGGTTCGTCAGACTTGCTCAGGCTGACCTATTCTTGACCCGCCTGCAACTTGATTTTACTTAGCTTAGCTGTGACAGCAATTTTTCTAGTTGACCAGGCGTCTATAGACAATTTGTTTTGCTTTTGTTTATTGTTGTGTGGTATGAACACATTTTTATAGAGACAGCAGGAACAAGCAGTTGTTCTATGTAGAAGGAGATACTCGCAACTCTGAAATAACGATGTAGTGTAGGGAAACACAGGCCTGGTATGATAGCAGCTCTCCACCAAGAAGCAGAGACCTAGGATGTGGCACAGAGATATACAGGCATGGGATGAGAAAGGATGAGGCACAGCCTTGCAGTGGAGACCCCATGGCTATAAACAACTTGCCAGTGGTTAGTTGAAGAAAAGCAGAGCCGGAGCTAGGCAAAACTGGTTGTTTGTGTAACCGAACAAAGTAGAATCTAACATAGATAAAAGCCATAGATGATATATAGTAAATTTGGATGTAACATGGAGCTGCAGAACAATGAGGCATAAAAGCATGTTAGCAAATGTGAAGATGACCTCAAGTGGATCTCAGGGGTGGAAGAAGACACCAGCAGCATCAATATCACATTCCTCCTAATGGAGAACTCCAGATGGCAATGGCTTATGTTGCTAAGCTCTCCAACTGTGTGCTCCCAGAGAAAGAACGGGAGGGTGAGTATAACCCCAAGAAAGGGTACAGAAACTAAGAAAGTGTGTGTGCTACCATTTAATTGTATTATTACTATTATTGATATTTTTCTGTGTAGCAATACTGTAACCTTGCCCATAAACAAGGTTTTTCACCTAGCAACCTCTGGGCTGAACCCAGAACATCTAAGAGCTCTGGGACTCAAGCCCCAGTGTTGCCACCACATGACGCAATAGAAATTTCTATCATCAGAGTAAGTCTTACAGGCAGACTGTCCAAAACTGTTAATTGAATCTGCCCTTGAGTATTAAAAACTGCCACAAAGCTGTGGTGGTCACTACAAAGCTCTCTCATGATCTAAGTCCATTTTACCTGCCTTCTTCAAACCAGAGGAACAGGTTTTACACCTAAAAATAGAAGCAGATCATCCAAAACCTACCAAAGGAAAGCACTGCCTTTATTCATAATTCCGTCTTTGAGAAGAAGATGAAAGAAGAAATAAACTGCATAGTAATGATGTCAGACACAAAGTGCTATAAGGGATATCCTGCAATCCTGCAGCCACAGGAGTGGTAAAGGAGCAATAGAGACACAGTATTTCAGCCAATTCTGTAGGTGATGAGACAAGCTAAAACAGGACCAGTGCTTAAAAGCTCCAAATCTGATCTGGAATTGTACTAGCTTTTGGCACCTATGCCAGAAAACAGTAAGCATATTTCCAATGACTTGTCCCTTTGTGTTAGAAACTTAAATTTAGGAGTGCAGCTGATAGAAATCTATTTAGGTAGTACAGAATTAGAGATGGACAATTCTTTACGGCTTTAGCCCAGATGTAGATGTCTCTATACATGGCATGAATTGAATTTGTTTCATCTTGTTATAATCTCTGATTTTGTATACTTCTCAGATGTGATTATTCATGTCTTAAATAGGCAATTGGGATGAGAGCCCAAGTTTGTAATCAGTCTGGACCCGGTCCTGGACTTCAGAAACCAAGGGCATATGGATGAAAGATTTTCATTCAGAGAGAATCCAAGAGGTGACATAACAGGAAGTTGCTTTGTAACAATAGGGAAGGAACTTGTATAGTTATTATGGAAGATGAGGTATTATCTAATAAAAAAAAAAATTATTATTTTTTATTGTTTTTATTTTCTACCTTTAAGTAAAACTGGTTGCAAAGGGAACTGGTAACTTTACAATTTGTCAAATATCTGTGTTTATAGTATGCCATCATTACAAGAGAATGAGGCATATGTAACAATTACTTTAAATAGTAAAATTCCAAGGGAAAGTGAGTGTGGCAGAAAGCAAAGAAAGATCCTAAGATGAGATAAAATGAGTAGGACTATCTATCGGCCTGAGTCTTTTCTCACAGTAACTCCAAATTTGGGTAGCATAATCCTATCAGTTTCCTGGCTTTTTGTTCATTTTCATATACATCACAAACTGTTTGTTTGATTTGCTGTCATCACCACAGCCAAGTTCAGCAAATGTTTTTTGAGCCTCTTATAACCTATGGCACATATTAAAGAAGGAATCTTTTCTGTGAGTTCTTAATGGAGGAAAAAAACTCCAATTAGCCGAAGTATATTTAAAATCGTAGAGCACACCTTTGTTCATTTCTTAATAGCAGTTGGCTCTCTGCGCGCTGCAGGTGCCACCTTGGCTTGGAGCTGGCTCTCACTTGCTGTCAGGAACATGCTCACAAGCCAAACAAAGTTAGTTGCCAACTTGGCACTCAGAAGGCAAGTGTGACTGTTTCCTGTGTTTCTCACAGTGACAGTCGGACACTGTTGCAATCACAGGAGTCTGGCACAAGAGGAAAACAACATTTTGGCTGCTAGAGGCCAAAATGTTGTTTTGCAAACTAACACTGATGCCTGTTGTGAAAAGAAAAGAGCTTTCCTTCAGTCCAGCTAGAAGCTAACCATGTATATAAATAGATTTTTTTATCAATCTTGTACTAATCCATGAAACCCAGGTCCATATACTATTGAAGTACTATAATTTTCTTTCTGGGTTATGTCAGGCATTTCACAGAATCAGAGAATGGTAGGGTTGGAAGGGACCTCTGGAGATCTTCTAGTCCAACCCCCTGCCAGAGCAAGGTCACCTACAGCAGGTTGCACAGGAACGCATCCAGGCAGGTTTTGAATGTCTCCAGAGACGGAGACTCCACCACCTCTCTGGGCAGCCTGTGCCAGTGCTTTGCCACCCTCAAAGCAAAGAAGTTCCTCCTCATGTTTAGGTGGAACTTCCTATGCTCAAGTTTGTGCCCATTACCTCTTGTCCTATTGTTGGGCACAGACTGATATAAAGTATTAATAATAAGGGTAATAATAATAAGAATGAAAAGGGTAATGTTAGGCACCTTGAACTGGCACCTCAGTAAGTTAGTAATGACCCCTTGGTGTGGCATACACCGGTCATGGGGCAATGCTCAGCACCAGTACAGATGAACTACATTGTGTGTCTGCAAGGATGCACTACTTTTTTATCCACTCTTTTATGTAACTCAGTGAAATTTTGTTATTAGTTTCAACAGGATGAAAATGGGATCCAAACCAGCCACCACTGATGTTAGCAGCAAATTTTACACATTCTCATGGTAGGAAAAGTGCTTTTTTTTCGTGTTTTGAAAAGGACCAAGGAATGAGAGCATTAAAAAAAAAAAAATCCTCAGTCTTGAAGCCCAGCCTAGTACCTTTTAGTCTAGCACCAGGTATTTAGGAACACCTATTTTTATATTCACAACTACAACTCCACTACTGTCTAACTCTGGGGACACCCACAACCTGTGTGCATTTAAATACTGACCTTAATTCACACTTCAGCTCCAAGGAGTCAACCTTCCCACTACAACCCCACCTCCAAATTTCCTGTGAAGTACACTAGACTCCAGAGTTTAGTCTGTCATGGGCTGACAACTCTCCACACAACATATTTGTGCTATGCCAAAAAGAAATTCAAGATGCATTACAATAATAAATAATAAATGGTTTTCAGACCATACGCTGTGATGGGAGGAGGCGGCTTGAATCTGCTTGACTTTGGAGATAACAATTAATGATTCAATGAACTGAGAGGCTCAGAAAGACATAAGTGATCTTGACTATCTAGTCTTGTGATAGGACATTCACCAGGGAGCTGAGTTGCAGTCTTTCCCCTAATAAATTTTCAGTTATTATACGTTAAATTGCCCTTTGCTAATATACCAAGCAGTTAGTCAAGCAAGATGTGAACACTTTCTCACAAGTGCTGTAATCACTAGGCTTCAAAGTCATGATCCTTTTCACATTTTTTTATCCAGGCCAATGACCTTAAATAATTTTAAATATGCTGTACCTGGACAGTGCTGTGCCAGCAGCTTCAGAAGTTAAATTTTTGGTCTCCTCTCATGTTATCTTTCTGCTAGCCAACAGGGTTCTTACTAATGACAAAAGCTTCCTCATATTTGGGAAGCATGCCATGCTTATTTATGACAAGGCTTCAGCGGCTTGTTCTACAGTCTTTCTGGAAGTCCACAGCTCTGTGTGTGTAGGAGACACTCAAAATAGCTGCCTAATGCAGTATGCCAGAATGGATTCAGCTGTCCACAGAGTTTGTCAGATTACTGAGAATTAGCTTTACCATGAGGCAAGATGAAAAGATTAAAGAGCATGTGTCTTTGTAAAACAGTTATAATAACACAATAACAGTTAGAAACATATGATCAATATTTAAATTAAAAATTTAAAGCCTTTCAGTTTCCTAATCTGGCATCTTGATATGTTTGTGAGGCTGTACTACTAGCTCTAGAAGTAATACCAAGCTGAATGTTCTGAATAGTTCTAAATATTTCCTGCCGTCATAGAGAGATAAGACTACCTCGTACAGCCACCCTGTGTAATATGCCCCTGCTTTATCCCAAAAAGCAATGACATAGGCTTACTCATTTCCCCTTCACAAGAGATGGGGTAAGCAGTGCTGTTATTGGGCAGTGATGCAACACATGGCCGTGCAGAGGATTCTGTTATTTCCTTTTCCCTCTCTTCTAGTCCTCAAGAACTCTTAATTAACATTTTATTTTGTATCTTCATTGGACTCACCCTCACATCTGGCCTGAGGCTGTTTTCCTCCACATACAGGCCACGTAAAACGTAGTAGTGTAACTTCGCAAATTAGATGCTAGGAGAAATATTGATTTACAAACCTCTTTCCAGATTTTTCATGTGTAGCTTCTGTGGAGCTTTACACGAAGGCTGAAAAAACAACCTGATGTGAGAAAGGGTGTGCCAAGCCTGACCACTTTGCTAGATCTAGGAACACCTCTCTGGGACAGAAGGTGTTTTCAACAGAAAGGAGGGAAGATGTTCTCACCTATTCTCTGAGGTTAAATTATCTGTAGGAGTAACAGTGATAGGGATTTATTCCATGCTTAGACAGGGAAGGATAATAAGTAGTTAGACATTCATCATAGTCAAATTGTCCAAACATTCAAACTTTTTAATAAAAACAGTCCAAGTGGCAGCATTACAAGTAAGTACACAATTTGTTTAGAAAACAAGATGACAAACAAAGTTCAAGTGTCAGTTCCAGGACAAGACGTAGGCTCTGATTCCCAAGAGGACAGTAGCGCTCCCTTAAGACTAGGAAAGAGCACTACCTGGTGGAAAGGAATAGAATTTAAGACATCCATTTCCATAAGATTTGTCATTGACTATGTCCCCCAATGAGAGTGCTTGCACTCATGCATCCCACTCTGATACAAAATATTGCACAGGGCATGCTGTATCTCACTCACAACTATGGTAAAAGTAATCTACAACTTAGAAGGTACTGCAAAAGTTTCTAACACTTAAATTTTTTTTGTAAATTGATCCCCAAGTAGTTGGTGTCATGAGACAGCAAACCAGAGGTCATGAGCTGTTCCATGGATTTTTGAGATGTAGGCTCCAGGAGCTCTTTGATTAATTTTTAAAAAAAGAAAAAGGAGAAAATATTAAAGAAATTCAGGTAAACCAGCAAAGGAACAAATTTACTCTATCCCAAGACTCCACACAATTTCTTTCATGATTACTTCATCTCTCAATGCCAACAAAAGTTTGTTTTCGTGCCAAAGTAAGAAAAAATCAACCCATTCAAGAGTTACTGCACAGAAGGACAGACATCTATCATATCCAAAATCTGGTAAGTTTTCATGCATTCAAGTCTCCAGCTTTGCAGTGATTTGGACAGAATGGTGACTGATCTGACACCAGCTCCTTCATCCAAATTGTAGTCAGTGATCTGAATTGGTGACTCTCAACCCTGCCGTGCTGAAGAGCTCTAATGGGTAAATTGCCAAAATATGGGGCTGATTTCACTCATGATACCCTTTTCTTTTCATGTGCATTACTGCTAGAATCTGAGATGTTTAAGTTGAAAGTTACATTCATATGATGTTGGTATGCCTCGGTTACAAATTTGTACTGTGAAAATGCAAATGTAGTTGTATTGTAATTTTCTTTAACATAAGCAGGATAGAGCGGTTGCTGAGCAGTAACATATGCAAAGGTTTTCGAGAGTTCATTGCTTTCTGCAGGAAATAGCCTTTATTGCCAAGGTGTTGTAGGGAATACAGAGCAGGTTGCTTTTCTAGGTTTTTAATCTTCTTCACGGATCAGGAAAAGTAATTTTTATTTCATATCTGAAACTCAAAAGATTTCTTATGTATGCTTCATGCTATTACATTTATGATCTGATCATGAAATGCAAGACAGATTTTGAGTTGCTTGTATAGCTGATGAGCTTAAAAAATTTTCACTGAATATGACTACAAAAGTAGTGATGGGGTCCCAGATAGGTCACGAGGATCAGCTGTGCTCCCTCTTCCTTACAGTATGTCAAAAGATAGCAAGTATTTTAAATCTATGTTTTATTAGAACACGGAAGTTCCATATACTACAGCTTTCCACAGGAAAGACATCACTGCTGAGTGGGGAAAAGAGAAAAAAAAAAACCCTTGAAAACAAGTTTTCTTGTGTTCTTTCAGTAGTGCTTTCTGCCAGTCCTTCTTTACAAGTTCTGTATTTGGAGTTGTTCCCCAGTGCTTCCTGTAAGGCAAGGAAAGCTGGTTTCACTCATGCCTCAGGCTTGGTTTGGGATCAGCCCTGTACAGCGAGCAAGAAACACAACAGAGCAAAGAAAGCAATATTCTCTACCATTTTGTAGACTATGAAATGGTAAGCCCATATATCTAAAAATACGGCCTACATACCCTTGTCATTTCTGAAAACAACATCACACACGACATGAAACATCTACATAACAGTTTTACAAGAAAGGATGTAGCTGAAAGTGTTACAATGTCTGAGAATTGTTAATATTGGTTCTGCAGGGCTAAAAATATTATAGCACTGCAACGGATTCAAAACTTATTAAATTATTTCAAATGTTTTATATTTAAACAATATAAAGAATTAGGGGTTTAAATTTTTTGTCATTTTAGCTTGGAAACTTAGTAGTTACATTCTTTTCCCATAAGTCATTCAAAGTCACCTTTATATTTTTAAATATGTGCAGACAGACATTCACATGATTCCCAGAGTGGAAGTTTTAAATGCAAAATAAAACAAGAATTCTGTGGAAAAAAATTCTTCCTTTTTTTCCATAGCTGTTCCCTTTCTGCTTGAGCATTATTGGCAATTTAGAAATTGTAAACAGTAGCAAAGTGCTTTCCTCAGAAGCTTTGGAGATATTTACCAGAGTTACTAGTGCTTTCTACAGGCTGATTGGTCCATCTCATGGGAAGAAGTACAGCAAAGCAATAAAAGGTGAATTCTTATACGTTACTGCTTTCAATATACAGTTTTGAGTTATTACACAAATATCATATCTTCCTTGCATTTACCCTGATTTAAGAAAAAGAAACTCAGAATTCACTGGTTTAGGAACCTTGACCCAACCTGTAATGACAAATGCCAAACCTGTTTGTTTTTTTTTATTTTTCACCCTGAATTTAATTTAAGTTTTGTATTTAAAAAGAAAGAAATTACTTTTTGCCATCATTTTTTTATTGCTGCTTGAGAGGGAATTAAGTGTGTAAAGGATATGGAACTGTTGAAGACCAATTTAAATCAGTGCCACAGAACCTTAGTATAAGCAGTGCTTGCTTGCCTCAAGAATGTGAAGCTGGAACTTTGCCAAAACACAGAATTAGGTCTTACAGCTAACCTTAAATATAAAACTTTGATTGCATAATTAAAATAATTTAATAAGACTCTACAAGAATCAAAGAAAAGCTAGAGGAGGAGAGCTAGCAGAAGCCATTGGATTTTATGATTACAGATTTAAAGTGTTTAGAGAAGACAGCAATTTAAGAAAATTTTAAATACATTTCTTTTTGGTTAGCAAGTTTCAAATAAATGTTTTCAAATAGCTTATATTGATCTACAGGGAATTCATGAGCTTGGAGTAAAATTCATTACTACTGATGAGCTTACAAATGTAAAAAATATCTAACAAACTCCAGCAGGTTTGGTGTTTCAAAGATTCACTCAGACAAAGGAAAAAATATCCTAAACCCTTTATTTTTTTATCTAAACTTTCCTTCAAGTCAAAGAAATAATTAAGGCCTGAAAGTCTTTAAAAAAGGAAATTGAATTTAACAGAAAGCCGGGTTTTTAAAATCCTCTGAAAGAATCGAGTCCTTACCAACCTTGGTAGATTTTAAAAGATTATTCCAGAAGGTGTTGTTCCACTCTTTCCTTCTCTGCAATTGTTTGCAGACATGATTCTGTGAAAATCATTTTCTCCAAAAACGTCAAGTGGTCATATTGCTTTCATACTTTGATGTGGAACATCTCTAGTTATTTTTCTACTGAGCTACAAAAACCTGTCCAAGAAGTAATCCAGACAAGAATTCCTTGAAAATGGTAATTTCAAATTCATTTCTCTGCAGGTTTTCTGTGTACTCAACACAGAACAATACAATTGTGCCTGTATTGATTGTAGAAGAACATATGGGTGGGTAGGTCTTAACACACCAAGAGCATGCAGTATTCATTACTGGAGATGGATTATGGGCAAAGTGATATTGTTTTGTTTTCTGGCTTGGTTGACTTCAACGTTATTAGAAGAATAATCAACAATAAAAAATGAACCTTTTTTGTATGCATAGGGGTATATGCATTCTTAAAAAGTGCAGCCATTCTTACAAATGCTCATAAAAAGCAGATACAAAGTGTAAGGAAAGCAAAAGTATCTGTATTTAAAAACAAAATAAAAATTAAAAGGCAGACAAACCCCACAGCAACAAAACCAGCCATTTGAAATTTGAGCAAACATTCATGAAGAATTTTTACGTGAGATTTCAGCTAGCTATCATCTTCAACATCTTTAAGAAACCAGATTTAGCCTTATAGCTTTGTATTCCAATTTGAATAACACTAGGAGAGAAAGCAAATTATCATCATTGTACTCAAAGACACCGTCTTCTAACACAGTTCTCTATCAAAAAATCTCTGTCTAGATCTACTGTCCTAAATGTAATTTAATTAGAATTCTGCTACACTATCACAACCTAAAAGAGGAAAAGGAAAAGAAAGGAGGGGCAAATCACCAGGAACATGAACTGATAAAAGGGACTGGGAGCAGAACCGTCCTCTCCCCCAAACATATACATATGCATAGCAAACCTACGCATTTAGTAATGCTGGAAAGAAGATGATGATAATGACACGGCCTGCAGCTTTTTGTTAATGAGAACATCTATCAACCGATCTACGTTAGAAATCTTTCAGTTACCCATGCAGTGAGTTATTGATAAATATGTTTAAACAGCAGACAGAGCATGGTAAGAGATTGCTGCACAGCATCTGCTACTCCCCTGTAGTACACTATGATGATGTCAAAAGCAGAAAAACCTTCAGCCTAGAGGATGTCTTTTCAAGCCTATTATTATTATAATAACAATCATCTATGAGCTAATTTACTGAATGAATGCAAGTTACCTTTTTTGACAAGGACTTTTCAGCATAGAACTACATTCAGGCTAAACTTTTCTTGTATTTTTCCTACTTTAGCGAAGTATTAATGCATCATATTAAAAGATAACCAGAGCACTTATGTTTAAAATGAAACTTGTACTTTGTATCACAAAAGATTGCCTTAGATATACGCTATTTAGGTCTTCCTCAGTAACACCAGTGTTTAGCATAGATCTTTTTGCACGTGTTCACAGAGACTGAGCTAATTAGGAAGTGCCCAGCTTAGGAGAATACCTTGCACAGCTAGATGGTGCTTATGTCTGGGATTTCCAAATTTATGAGAAATGTTGATGGGAGGACCAGAGCTGCTGCACGCTCCCACAAACTAAGCCATCAATGGAAATCATCATGTAGCGCACCGCAATATCCTTAGAAAGCAGAGCAGTTCTGCAATTTCTATGTAGGGAAGGTTTTCAGGGGCTAAAGATAGAAACCTGAAAAGAAAAAGAAGAAAAAACAACCCTACACTATTTCTAACAAAAGCAGACAAAGTTAAGAACTTACAGCTTTGGGGTAGGAAACTAAGACACCTATTGCACAGGTCTAAGCCTTTATATTCAGGTCTTTTAAAAGTTTAAGTCTAGTTTCACTTAAGAGTAGAGGTGTTCAAACTGAAATTTGGCAGAGACAGTTCCTAGAAACCCAGGAAGTGTCTGAAGACAGAACAATACACACAGGAAACTGGCAGACAACTTCACCGAACATTCAGTCTCTGTGTTCAAATATGGGATACTGAAGTGATACCAAACTGTCTGTGTGTATAAATAGAACATTCAAATTTCTTAGAAGAGGTTAAGAAAGAGCATTAAATAGTTATGAGCCCATGTGGAGACACCAAGATAGAAACAGAAAAGTTAGAAGCAATTTCAGAAATATTTTGAGAAGTCATGAACTCTCAAGGGTCACAGAATCATTGAATGGTTAGAGTTGAACGAGGTCCATTACCTCATAATGGACTGCAGAAAAAAGGGAAAGGAAGTTTTTTAGTTTAAATACTTCCATGACGGACCTTTATAGAACATTGCCATGATAGGATAACTACTCAAGTCAGTACAAGGATTTCTGGAAATGTATTTATTGAAGATAGCCAAGTATATTCATTGATGATTTGCAAATACAAGAGGAGTTTTCAAGTTATGTAATCAGTATTTACTCTCTTGTACACAAACACAGTAAACACCTGCACACATTTTTTGTTAGAAACTTCTTACTGCACTGACTTTACGCTCACTGCGTAAACCTGCCACTAGTAATGTTAATTTCCTGGACACGATATCTCCTTTTTCTGCCAGGATTGGCACAGTTGTTTGAAATACACTGAAGTTAAATGACTTTATGGACTCCTGGCATCTCAGTTTTATATCTGGAAACAGCAAAGATAACAAATGCTTCTCAAAGTGATGATTAGTCTACAGTAGACTGTAGAAGCAGCAAATAGCTGGGTCCACACAGTGCACTCAGCAACACACAGAAATTCTGGCAGGCAACCTTCGAGAATAAAAAGGGGCAAAACAGTCTCTGGCAGTATGGAAGGGAATACCAAAACCTCACTTTGAAGTTGAAGGTTTCCATGTTTAGCACTACAGAAAAAAAAAAAAAAACATGAAACATATTCTAGTTTAAAATCTTTAAAGAGAAAGACACCAGTTGCCATTTACTTTAGTAATTATTGTTTCTTTCTGGTGATGTCTTGAAACCAACAGACACCTCTTTAGAAAGCCAACAATTACATTAGGCCCAAAGTTCAGGCCAGTTCACAAAAAATGAAAAATTCTAATGACAGCTATGTAAAGCTGGGAATTTCCTCTTGACCCTTCAACTACATTTGTAGAGTAATCAAGATAAAAGGTAAAGGATTTAACAATTTTCTCAGAATCCACTTTGTGCTCTTTAAAAGCTTCTTCCTACAGCATGCAAAAATTAATTGACACGAAATGCCCAGAGAGGAGGTGGAGGCCCCATCCCTGGAGACATTCAAGGCCAGGCTGGATGAGGCTCTGAGTAACCTGATCTAGTTGAAGATGTCCCTGCTCACTGCAGGGGGGTTGGACTAGATGACCTTTAAAGGTCCCTTCCAACCCAACACATTCTATGATTCTATGAAACCATAACAAAAAACAAAACCAAAATCAGACCAGAAAAGATGATCTTGCCGGCTGTGGTAAATGGAACAACATATAAAAAGAAAATAAATATGAAACATTCTGTCAACTATAACAGAATTATTTTTTTTTTAGTTTTACATTTTTCCATTAAAAAATATTCAACTTCTGTTTTCTTGGAGATTTTTTTTTTTTTTTTTGAGAATGAGAACTTCCATAATCTTCACAGCTCTTCTTCTAACCCTGTATGATCCTAGCATGTTTAAAACTTAAAACTGTTATATGTGACAGCCACGTACAAAAACTACACTATGTACTTACAGAGGAACACTATGTATTCATGTTTTACCCAGGTCTTTTAAGATCAATTCTCTCTGCAATCCAACTGTACATAGAAAGGGAGAAGGAGAGGGGACAAGAAATTAATTCAAGTCCCTTCTTCCCAAAGGAATAACATTTCATATGCCAACATAACCACCTTTTGTCTATTTTCTTCCAAAAATAGCACAACACTGAAGCTCAGAAAAATCCCATTGAAACCCCCTTTCTGAATTTAGCATTTACATAGCTTTGAAAGACTCTGGATTTTTAAACTCGTATACCACTAAGCTGTTTCCCTAATGTTCTTCATTTCATTCATTTCATAATTTTCAAAAAAATATTTCATTATGCAGACTTACTTATTTGAAAACCTTTACCTTCAACAATAGCTGAAGATTGTTTCTTTTCTTTCCTCCCCATTCACAGCTATGGCATAACCTTTTTCCCTACAACATTCACACAAAGCTTCTGGCTTTAATCCACATTTCCTTCTGAACTGTTATTACTCCTGTGTGTCAGCATGAAATGCAGGTTGGAAGTATTATGACCACTTTGCAACCATCTCTGGGTGTCTAGGGGAGGGAAAACATGATCCTGAAATCCTTCCTGAGGTACTAGCAAATAAAACCGCAGATTAGGAGACAAAAAAATTTATTGTAGATTTTGAAGCATGGGACCATATCCAGCATGAGTGTTTTCTAAACATATCATCACCACATTGGTTCTTTAACACAGCAGAATCCCCCACAGAGAGTATAAGCAGTTCATTTTCTCCCACACCCATTTTAAGACGACCCTGTAGACGAACAGAAGTTGCCTCGTAAAGAAGACACTGTAAACACAATCCTTCATTTGCATTCACTATGTAATGGATGTTGGAGGCAACTGAGAATTTAGTTCCACCATCTTTTATTTTGGTCTTAATCAATCATTTTCTAAATCTTAGAAATGCTCATCTAGGTTGAGTCAAACCTTCCTAGTTTAGGCAAGACACACCTACAGAGTAGAATTTAATTTAGTCCTGTCTGTAGTATGTAAATATGCAGACTACAAACAATTCTTCGCAGAGTAACAATATTACCATTTATATGTACACACTCCAATTTTAGGGACTTCAGCTAAATATGAAACTCTAAACCTACTGGTCTCCTGGCTCCTTCTCCTTGTTATTCTGCTGTCAGGTATGAATTTTGAACCTTTCTTTTCTTACAGTGCTCTAAGTTTTACAGGACCTCATAGGATTTATTTATACTTTATGCATCAGTCTGATACTTTGTCAGTCTATTGTAAAAGAATTTAGAGGAATGCTTATTTAGTCTTAAACAATTGTTGTGTTTTAACCCCAGCTGGCACCTAGGACCACTCAGCCGCTCGCTCACTTATCCCCCTCCCCCTGGAAGGGTAGGGAGAAGAGGGGGAAAATAAGAGAAATGGGAAAAAAAGAACCTTTGTGATTTGAGATAAAGACAGTTTAATAGAACGATAACAAGAAAAGAAAATAACACCACCACCAATAATAATTGTAATGGTAAAAGAATATACAAAAAGTAACGCAACATTGGATATGAATCTGATATGATGCCTTTTGATCTTTTAATCACAATAGTTTATGAGGAGGAAAGTACACAGACAAACTCATAGAACTGTGTCACATACAATAGTGTTTTCTTCTTACGCGTCTTCTGCTCCCTTTAATCTGTATGACACCACTTACGGAGTTGATTGAACTGTATGAAACAAAATGAATAATTACAAACACAGTCTTTACTCGCAGGGAAAGACAAAATGTTTAGAAGCAGCTGTAAATGAGAATCAGTTCAAAATCTTATTGGGTCCTCACTGTAAATGTAATTCTTCTTGCTATTTAAGAAAGACATTCATGTATACTGGTTAGCAATTTTGAACCGTTAAAAGACCCTGTATCTGCATTTCTGGAATGGTAGTCAGATGGAGAGAAAACAGAAATCTGCTAGTTTAATATTGCTAATGTTGTTCTCCCCACCCCTTACACTGCAAAGTAACAATCATCTTAATTATTCCTGCTATTTCAACAAAGTACTTTGATCTTTTAAAATATCGTGCAGCGTTTCAGAAACCAAAAGTCACCAGGACAGCAACAGATATATTTCTAAACTTTGTTACTACCGATACAAATATTTTCTGATATTAAAAAAGTTTACAGAATTGAATGAATGAAACTGGGATAGTTCTGTAATGCAGAAGTCTTATCATAGAATCATTATAAAATTATTTTTTGCTAATGCTTGGATTTTGTTGCTAAAGCTAATGCTTTTTCAGGTATTAAATAAACTTAGAAACATTCTCAATAAACAGGAAACATGATCATTAAAGGCAAAGTTTGTATCTGGCTCTCCCATAGAGTTTCTAATAACAAAGCAAAAATCCATAACTTTGTATTTATCCAAACAGCACCATTAGGTGCTAAGCTCTAAAGATCTCAGAAGGTACCATCTGCACAGACCATTCTTTGTCCCTTTCAGCTCCTAGTTCTAACTGTACAGGATACAGAACAGAATCTCCACAGACTAAAACGAGCATTCTTTCTTCAGCACTACGTGGTATCTTTGAAATTCAAGGAAGAATTTACCTGGAAAAGCTATTCCAAATGCTTTCAACTCAGGCCCGTAACCAAGAACTGAGATAGGCAGCCCAAATGAGATGATTAACATAATCTGCTAAAGAGAAACATGAAAAAATAACGGTGATTGGGAACTCCTATGTGTGAGAAAGGAGCCAGAAGTGAGGAAGAAATGAACACTGGAGAGACAAGAAATCAAAGGGTAATGGGCAGAAGGTTCGTCCACAATAGAGCATATGCTCATCCAGAGGTTGAGTCCAGAAACTCAACACTTGAAACCTTAGCATACTTCTGCAGTCATCAAATATCTGTGAAAACTATTGAACAAGTATTTTACCACTTCTGTGACCCTGATCAGACACTAAGTCTCTGACCCACTACAATCAATGACAAAATAATTGCATCCAGAATTATATATTTTATATTTCAATTACTGAAATCAACCTTTAAAATCCCTCTGTAAAACAGACTAATTGCAAATATTGCTAACCGATTACAGGTACCTGACAAATGCCTTCAGCCTTCACAGAGTAACTGCTGTGTGCCAGCACAGACAACAGGCAGGCCCTTTCTCTTGATTTTTGCCTGCTGGATCTAAAACTCTACAGAGTCTGGTTTTTTTGGTACTTGAGAGGTCCTTCAATAACCTTTGAAATGACTGATAAATGCTACCATGACCGAGAGCTCTGCGCTCTCCAGAGGTAAACTGGGAAGGATGTGAAGCAGAAAAAAATAGAGAAAATTCAAAAGAAAAGCAACTTGTAACAATTCAAGAATGAAAGTACTTGAAATAAATTAGCCATAGGCTAGGCCAGTGTGACTAACTAAAGAGCTGAGGACTGGATTACCCTCAGTGCTAAAATGATTGCAATCAAGGGAACAGGAAGTTTTGAACATCATGATCAGAACAGCCAAGACCCGGTTCTGGGACAGTAGCAGGCAAAATGCAAGTTGAGGTGAGTCTTAAAGCTTAAGTTTTGTCCAAAGAATCATATAAATAATTGCATTTATACACACACACATATATATATATATATAAAATTATGTATGTACCCTGTTCCACCTTGAGCCCATTCACAGGATGACCACCTCCTTGGTTTCTTCATCAGTGTACAACATTAACAGAAATCTATATAACAGGTGTAGAGAGTCTAGCCAACTGGAAAAATTATAGCTAATGTCATAGAAAGGCAATACATCCTTGGAAAGTATATACCTAAATAAGTGGATGGATACTGAGACTAAGTCAAATACTCAAAGCTTAGGATACTCTCATGCTGGCTCAAGGAAACTTAGTTCAGTTTTATACTGCTTATACATATTATACAACAATCTGTATTTGAAGCATCACACAGTAACTTTTGCCACAGGCAAGTTTTCTTGGCACTTTTGAGTGCCTGATACAGCAATTTTAATACTTTTTTTTTTTTTTTAATACAGTTTTCTGTGGATGGTACTACTGTACTTTACTTTAAAGCTTAAAAAAAGTCCTGAAGAGTATTTTTTATACAAATAGACCTTTGCTTTCTTTCGAAATTTGCAGAAGGCAACACCGACATTTTGATGAAATATCTATTCTGAATGAATGATAATATTTTATAAGGCATATAGCTGGTTTTCCCTTGCGCTTTCTCTTTATGGATTCAAAAAGGTGAAATTTTCAGTCCATTTGAATTCCATGCTCAAAGATACAGCTTGTTAAAACTTGTCCCCATGCCAGTGGCATTTTGTAGACTTTGAAGCTGCTTTTTGAAGGACATTCTCTTCCAAATGAATAGAAGATCAAGCACAAAAAAGATAGGTGCACATCACTGTAGTAGAAGATGAAACGTAAATCTACTACTAATATTAACTATAAAGTGAGAAGAAAATCTGGCAGTAGTTGAATCTATTAATAAATACTATGGCTGTCTTTAAATTTGCTAAAAAAGCATACAAATCCATGAAATGCTACAACTGAAAGCTTGCATTTTGAAGTTTTGAAAATGAAATTATTTGGATTAAATTACTTGAAGTGGAATTCCCTTATTAAATATCACTGAGTAATCCCATATGACTAACATTTGTGTATGAAAAGTAAAGTAGTGAAACATCATAGTAACATATGTTGAAGAATACTCTGGAAGCTTCTTTTTCCCCCTCACGTACTCTCTTTGTGGTTGCAAAAAACTCTTACCTCCTCAATTCCCTTTTCAGCATGCACAGGTTCAATCTCCAGTTGTGCACCCTCGAAATTCTTGCTGATAGTTAGGCATCCTTCTTTTTGTTGCAGAAATACAGAGGGAACTGAGGTCTGTAGGAAACAGTTATCAGGGCTAGAGGAGTATCTGAAACTCAAGGAAACCTGTGGTCAATTCCCTTCTATAGCACAAATGTAATGTGTAAATCTTGGCCAGCTCAGTACATTTTTATGTCTTTTCCACCAGCTTTCCTTCCTCAGGGTGGTAATGCAGATATAACATTGAGATGACTTTCACTGTCAGGGTAGTAGGAGCTGTGTATTTACCTTAGAGAGAGAATCAGATTTTACTTTTGTGCCGAACACACCATACCCTACTTCTAGCTCCTACCTGCACAGCCATCTTATTCAAATACTTCCATCTGTACAGTTTTGCATCAAGGAGAGAATGACTTTACAAAATAAAAATAAAAAAAAAAACAAAAAGAACAAAACAAAACAAAAAAAAAACCCACATCAACAAAACCAACCCTCAAATTTCATAATTAAAGAATAAATCTCATGCCTTCTCTGGGATTATCTCTGCTTGTTGTTTGTGCCTTGATTGTTTCATAGAATGGTTCGGGTTGGAAGGGACCTTAAAGATCATCTAGTTCCAACACCCCTGCCATGGAGAGGGACACCTCCCACTAGACCAGGCTGCCTAAAACCCCATCCAACCTGGCCTTGAACATTTCCAGGGATGGGGCATTGACAACTTCCCAGGGAAACCTGTTCCAGTGCCTCACCACCCTCACAGTAAAGGATTTCTTCCTAATATCTAATCCAAATCTAACCTCTTTCAGTTTAAAACTGTTACCCCTCATCCTATCACTACATACCCTTGCAAAAAGTCCCTCTCCACCTTTTTTGTGGGCTCCCTTTACATACTGGAAGGCTGCTATAAAGTGTCCCCAGAGCTTCCTCTTCTCCACGCTGAACAACTCTGACTCTCAGCCTGTCCTCATGGGAGATGTTCTCCAACCCTCTGATCATCTTTGTGGCCCTCTGCTGGACCTGTTCCAACAGGTCCATGTCCTTCTTGTGTTGGGGGCCACAGAGCTGGACGCAGGACTCCAGGTGGGGTCTCATGAGAGCTGAGTAGAGGGGCAGAATCACCTACCTCAACCTGCTGGCCACACTTCTTTTGATGCAGCCCAGGATGTGTTTGGCTTTTTGTGCTGCAAGTACACATCGCCAGCTCATGTTGAGCTTCTTATCAATGAATACCCCCAAGTCCTTCTCCTCAGGTCTGTTTTCCATTCTCTGAGGAGAGAGTTTAAGGCAATTTGACAAAATTGTGTATTAAACTGACATGGAACATGTGGGATAATGGATTGCTTGGCATTTGCAATAAAGGTGTACGTGGAAGAAGAAAATCAGACCCACGGCTTCAATTAATTTTCATTTGCTCATTCAACTGAAGGAAAAGTTGATAGAATCTTCTTGGCTCCCCAAAGGAAAAGTTAGGCTGAGCACAACTTGAGAAAGAGCAGAAGCTCCTGTTTCTTTCCTATGTGGCCTACAAAGTGAATGACATTATCTGTCTTAATCAATGCCTGTAAGTATTTTACTTTATGACTGCTTACAGTTTTTATGATTATGACTAATGATTTTTAGTTTGCTGATGGCAGTATGGGACTTTAAATTTTTGAGATCTAAAACTGCCTAGCAGCCTTTTAAAGTTCCCTGTCATTTGTCTTCATGAGCAGATCTTTTAATCTGGAGTTTAATAACAATTTAATTCTGTGGACAACTTTATTCTAATAGGTTTATATGGTACAAAGATTATGAAATGCTCTGGGAATCCAGATTCTCAAAAAATAATTTTATTTAAAATATCTGGGTTTTTATCAGATTAAAAAAAAAGAAAAGTGATCTGAGGAGAAAAAGAATTTTGATGTATGCTTTGAAAAAGAAGCCAAGATAGATGTATGTGAGCCCTTGGACACAGAAGGCTTTCTTTCCATCAAGAACATACTGCGAAAACAGCTGCATCTCCTATTGGTCAGGTTTGTTACATAAACAAGAATTTGTAAATAATATGGTAGGAGTGTGACTATTCAGTCAGCTCCTGCTTGGATTTTGGCTAACAGGCAGCCCATGCTAAGGGCTGATGTATGCTGGGAGCAGTGCCATGAGGTGAAAGCGAGGGCAACATGTAGTCAGGACACGGTGGCCAGAAAGGGCTAAATGTCATTATGCAGGCAACATCACCTGCAGCTTGCTGTCTCCTGCAGCTATAATCCTTGCATATTGATTGTTTGGCAGTTTCTTCAGAATCTGCTAACTCATGAAAACGGTACAGACCAAACTTCCAAGCTGGAAGGTAGAAATACATCAGCTTACCCAAAAAGTTTTTGAAGCAAATTCAACAGCAGCTGGAATGGCAAGGTTTTTGTGCTTCCTAGTGTGATACAGGGAACACCCACGCCATGATGGGCGAGGAAGGATGAGCACTCCCACCGTCAGCTAAATAACTATTTTGCTCATAGGTGCATGAGTTGCAAGTTGCAGGTTAGAGAACTCGTGTATTAGAAACCTCATGAATTAAGGAATGAAATAATAAATTCACTTAGTCTACTCTGTACAAAGGGAATTGAGCCTTTGGATGTTGTGTTTGTTTTCTTTCTTAATGCTCTCACAAAATAAAGTTTAATTTACAAAGTAAACTTTCCTATAAATTTGAGAGATCCAAATGGACCCTGACAAAGGCATTACCTATGATCAGCTACAACACGCGACTGGAGCCGATTCTCTCAATAAAATAATACAATTACACTGAAAACGTAAAGAGTTAATCTTTGCTTGCCACACGTTTTCAAGGGTGTTGCAGTTTGATTGGAAACTGTCTTCCTCCAGTATAGCTTTTCTAAAAATGAAATAGACAATTACCCTCAGAGAGAAGACATCTACACCCAATGGATCAACAAAAGCTGTATAAAAAGGAATATAAAATTTAAGTCAAAACACAGCTTGTGAGTCTGTTACTAAACAATGTGAAGTGCAATACAGGAATAAGAAGTGGCGTAGTGGGGAATAAGCTTCCTAATGTAATGGTTATGTTCTACACTGAAAGTATTTAACATACAAATACAACATCCTCAGTGTTTTAATTTTGTACAGCATGTAGAATTTGCTTATTGACAATAAATATTAAAGTATTCTGAAATAAAACATAATGCTTTTAATAATGTACTCATGAAGTAGTTCAATTAAATAATCCCTTAACAGTAATATTTCTTCTTATTAAAACATCTCAAAAGATGCATTAATCTTGTGTAAATCAAAACAACATATGCATGCCCTGTTTTGTGTAATTACATTAATATACTGATTAATTTGTTTTCCGTGTTGATTCTTAATGAATGATCACCCATAAGAAGCAATGGATTATGCAAAGGGCGATAAATTGAGTGTGATTTGAGATTTCTCTCATAGTCATTATCGTTAAGTGTATTGGCCCAAAAGCATGCTGACTCCTGTTCCTTTGCATAATGAGACAAACAATTCACCTGAAGTGTGCAAATTCAGTGAAATTTGGCATTCTGAGTTTCCAGTATTAGTTTACTTAAGAAAAAGTAATTTAAATTGCCTTAGACTCTTACTGACTCCTTGTTAAACACTTCCACATTAATTTTAGCATTTAGGTTTATAGGACAGTAATTACCAGGAGTGCACTTTTTCCCTTTGGCATAATATTGACCTAATATTGAATGTTAATAAAGTATTCTATAAAATGAAGAAATATTATTTAGAATGGTATTGCACAGTGTTAATCTCTCCACCTGCTCCACTTGAATATGGAGGATATTTCTTTTTTTCTAATATGTAGCTACTATTATTACTTTCTAGTAGTTTTGGCTGGCCATGTCTCGATGAATATTAAAAGATGTCACGTTCCTTCACCTCTAGCAGCCCACCCTATCCAATGCCCCTGACAACTTCCCACATTACAATGTTTCTACATGCCTAGTACATGCATGCCACCAGAACGCCCTTTGGCCATCACACACCTCACTGCCATGGCACGAGACTTCACTAGCCTCTGTATTCTCGGTCTCCCCAACTCTTCCCGTTGCTGCTCTGCATTAGAGGTACACGGCTCTCTATTACAGTCATCATCTCTTGGACTCTCAACTAAGTGTCTGAGAGGGAAAAAAAAAACAGCACAGGGTGGTAAACTGAGCACAAAGGATAAGTAGACCAAAGCAGAGGATTAATAGAGTAACTAGAGGCTACAATAGTAAGGGCAGGAGGCAGGGAAATACAGAGAAGACAAAAGAGAAATATGTTTTAATATGGAATGAAGGAGAAGGTGAATTTGTGTCCAGGCAGTTACTCCTCTACACCCGCACAGAACCACGTGTAGTGCATCGCCTTGTTTTGCCAGGTTTTTGGACCAATGCATAGATTGTCTTGATGCAAACTCTCAGATGCACAATGGCTTCCAAGACCTATAACAATAAAATTAGCCTAGAATAGACTTTGAAAGATGATTGCAAAAACATTTGACTCTCTTCAAAAAGCTCACTACATTCATTGCGGAAAGTGTTGATGCAAAGGTATTACTTCTGCCCTCCCACCTCCTCAGTAGTATTGAAGAGATCTACATGGTTCCTACTCCAGTGCGTACCAACTGGATTATTGAGAAGCATCAGTTTACTCACGACGAGACACTAATACATATTAGTGTATTCCTGGATGGGAAACTATTTCCAGTGATGGATGGATATTATGGAAAGCCATTGCCTCAGGTACTGATGAATCAACATAGAAACCAGCTAAATTTTTTTAATGTTTTACATTTCCAGAGCTGTTCCTCAAATTGAGTGGGGATGTTCTTAATCCTACAAGAGCAAACAAAAAATAGGATGAGAGCTGGTTCTCAAACCAGCCGGTGTTATGTTTTATTGTATTTGCACATAGAAATAGCATATACACTTTTAGCCTGTTTTGCAGGAGCTGTTTGAGTTGAGCTATTTCCCACAATGAAATACAATTGCTTCTGTTATTAAGAGTGATAACAGGTTGGCTTCCCAGAATTGCATTAGAGCTAGAGCTCCATCCTGGGCACAGACAGGTAGTTAGCTTGGGCTGAAAAGTTGCATATGTGACAGTTGATTTCTACTGGTTGAGCTGAACAAAGAAATACCACATACCACTTAATTTATAACTTTAGCTTATTTGATTTTGCAGCCAGTGTGGTATATCAAACACACAGATGGCCTCCAGACATCACATTGCCAGTACTGAATTGTGTGTCATTTGCAAAGATTTGAAAAAGATTATGGATAGAAGTCAGAAACTGGTTTTAACCAATGTGGTGCTAACCACAGAAGATGTTAGTGAAGAGTAGCCGAAGCAGTGCAAGTACGCTAATCAGCCTTGGAAATTCAACTCTCACCTTTCGTCAACCTCACATTTCATCATTTTCTCGCAACTCAGAAAAAAAAAAAACACACACACCTAAACAACCCCATAAAACTCTTCACTTAATATAACAGCAACTCAGAAACGGTAGAATTTAGTTGCAAACCATTTAATTAATCCAGCCATTGGATCCCAGCAGAGATCATTGAGCACAGATGTCCTGTTGCTGGATGAGATACTTAATAATTATGTAATGTTTTAACTCTCAGAATGACTGATCATTTCATATGCATATCAGTAGTAGTATTACTGGAAAGTTAACCACTCAGATTGAAAAGTATAGAGAGATGCTGTACTGGGACATATCATTTGAAGACAGTTGGGACTATTTAGTGATAATGATGCTCAGTTGAATTAATTATTTCTACAGTATGGTGAACATGAGTACTTCCCTCTTACATTTCATCCCCACACTTATTATAAAGCATATGAGAATATAATCTCCAAGTGTATGTCTGGAAGGAATAAGCTTCAGTAACCATGCATTTATCTATTACTGAAATGCAGAAGTATACTGTGGACTCATGTTCAATTTTTCTCCCAAATGGAATTAATTCTGTCAAACATAACACAGGACAGTTTTATTTTATAGTTTGGGAGTATCTCTTGGATACTTTATCATTACAAGTTCAATCAAAATTAAAGAACAATAATTAAGAGCAGGAAGAGCAAGAACAGCAGGAAGGCAAAAGATTCCAGATTTCCAGGTTAAATTCAAGCAATGATGTGGAATCTGAGTCTTTGTTGCCTATCCAACAGTTGGAATAACTGACCAATCTGAAGGACATTAAAAAAAAAAAAAAAAAGCCAAGAAAACAAAAAAAAAAAACAAAACCAAAACATACGCCCCCCCCAAAAAAAACCCCAACAACCAAAAAACCACAACTGACTATGCTGCGAATAGACAACTACTTCTTGTTTATTTATTATAACTAGATTATCTCTAGCTGTGAATAGACACATTAACAGTTAATCACCCGTTAGGCACTTTATAAACACCAAGGATTTTCTGTATAACACTAAGGGCTTCAGTTATTACATTTATTTTAATTTATTGCAGAAATTATATTCTGAGAAATTCCTAGAGGACTACATTAGTCAAGAGTCATGTTTACACAGAGTGAAATATAATTTGCAGGAAAATGAACAGTAATATTCTGGGCATACAGGAGTCTAGAAATTATAAATTGAATGGATAACAGAAAAATGGATGCAGCAATAAAACAAGCTGAAAGGCTGGGTGAAGACTACAGCAGAGATGAAGAGGAGATGGTGGTTTACATATTTTTATTTGACGCTTGACAGCAGCTTCTACTTTGCGGTTTTATACAAGGTATTCAGAAGCTGGAATAAGCTCTTTCCTATGTGTTTCATCCATGACATAAATTGTTACACGTGTGTTACCAAGAAGGTTGACAAAGCACAATGTATGAAAGAAGAATTTGTTGTTCTTCACCTTCTGAAGAATCTGAGGGTCATACTTTTTGGAATGCCTTTATTGCTAAGAAGGAGGATTTTACAAAAAAAAAAAAAAAAAAAAAAAAAAAAAAAAAAAAAAAAAAAAAA
>VXBH01008603.1:117935-128063 GCA_013400035.1 Rynchops niger | reverse complement strand
ATTACAAAAAAAAAAAAAAAAAAAAAAGTTGGGGAGTTTGGCTCTCAGTTAAGGTGTATCAATTTTTTCCCCCCAAAGTGGTTACGTTAGTTATGATAAAGAAAGAACCTTCAACCAAAGCATAAACAATACAAGCTTTTTCCTTAAAGGAAGATTAATTTCATTAAATGGTAAATACAGAGTGCCAAATGACAGTTTTGCCAGTTGAACTGTTTTTCTGTGGAATAGCAACAGGTGTCAAAGCTTTTTCCAAGTTGTTTTGCTAGTGTACTGCAACCCTGAAACAACCTAACTATGTCTGAGAGACAGAGAAAATTCAGCAAGTACCTGTTTAGTATCTGAGCTTTTTACTGAGGCACAGATTGCAGCGCCACATTCCCTACTGACAGCTTTGCGTAACTTGTCTTACTCATTATTGAATTCAATATTCTGTAGAATGAACAGATAGAAGAGTGGCATTTCTAAACCATTATAAAACAGAGGGTAGGCAATGCAAGAAAGAAGGGAAATAATTTTCAGCACGAGTACAGATGTGGTATAAAGCCAATAATTGGTGTATGCAATTCAATGATGACAGATATAAAGGAAAGCAATTTTTATTGGCCCCAAGCTTGTCAGAGTTCAAGAAGCATCTGGATGGCACTCTTAGTCATATGATTTAGCTTTAGGTAGTCCTGCAAGGATCAGGATCCTTATGGGTCTCTTCCGACTTGAGATATTCTATGATTATCTAGACACAACAAAAAAATAGGAAAGTCCCTCAATAGCCACTGCCAGACAAACAAACAGGTTAATTAGTTAGACTATAGTAAGCAAAAATGTCAAAACGTTCCACCTTAAATCACTAAAACTAGCTGGGACATAAAGTCAATGCTTTGAAATTGAGGGAAAGCATAGTTGGTAATTAAATCTTTTTTAATATACAACAATCAGTTCACTCATTTTATGTGAAAAAGCAACATTTCAGAAATATCAGTTATAAAAGGGTAATATATAACTGCATCGATCATCCTATGGAGCATAGTTAGAAATGCTAGTCTTCAGCAGAGTATGAATTTTTTTCTGTTTCACCCTTGTGTGTTGCTATACAGTTGTGGACTTTCCTTACTCCTCAATCACATCTAAGTAGAGGGAAAGAGGAGTACACACTGAGTTTTATCTCATGCTTTTAAGATGATAAAAGACAAATATTCATCTGGTCTCCCACACAAGGGAGTCCCACAGTCAAATATCCCTTCACCAAAAAGTCCTATCTTCCTCTGTAGTCATCTTGCCTCCTCAAGCAGAAAAAATCAGCTGGAAATCTCTTGGCTAAACGCTGAACACAGTTAAGGAAGTGAATCATGGGGAATTCGGCAGGAAAGCCTTCTGGGAATTAAAAATTCAGCTCTCATTTTTGAAACAGGTTTCTAGTAAGCCTCAGAAAAAAAGGCGTTTCTTCAACTCCTTGTAATTTTTTTTTTTAATAGAATTTGCAAATGTGCCAGAAAGCCTCTAGCAAACTTCTCCCACACTTCTACAACCTTTTCCAAAAAATTAAACATTATTTTTTTCCTTCAGAAGCAAACAAAAAGATCCAACAAGGTATTAAGAAATACTCTAGATAATCCCTTGCTCTCCACCAGGGGTTGCACTTTGGAATCAACAGCTAATTTTTTTTCCAGGTATCTGGCCCATTCTGCAACTTTCTGTACTTTCAGATAACAGACATTTATCCCCCATCCTTTTATTTTTATTTCTGGACTGAACAAGGCAAGTGCCTCCAGTTTTATCTTGTTAAATAGACACTGCATTTCTCTACTCACCCTAATAACTCTTTGTACTCATTTACAGTTTCTTTTTTTTTCTTGAATATGATAAAACAGATTTACAGGAGACACTTCATTATTTTTCTTTTTTTAAAGGAAGAGCTGTGATAATCTTTTCCAGAGCTAATACATATTCATGGCCATTACATACTGGCTACTACAATCTATCCACTAAAATCACAAACCCTTAACCCATTTGTTAACATTTCACAGCTTTATTAAAAAGCTGTAATTTTTGTTTGCAACCCATCATTCAGCCAGGTCAGCAATGAAAGTGAGCCACTGTGTAATAATTAATATTGACTTTTACTAAAGACTTTTGGTCTTTAAATTCTCTGGCTAGGTTCATGGAGAAAGAGGAGAAATACGTCTCTGAACAAATTTATGCACTTATCCACAAACTCAAGCAGACATTGCTTCAGAAATTAGAGAAAAACATAATGGTAGAGCCAACACACTGCACCAAACACATGCCAACCATGTTGCTTAAAGGAGGGTGCGGCAGCAGAGAAGTACTCAGATGTCCAAGGTTCCTCTGTAAAAAGCAGCTTTTAAACTATTTCTGAAGGTGGTATCCAAGAAAAAGTGCAGACAAAAGCCTTTTTCAGAGGCAACATGGTACACTTCTTGCCGGTTTGCAATGGCAGACATCCTCCCAAAGCATGTGATAAGGCGAGATCCTTGTATTAAAAAAGAAAATGGTACCTATCAAGAATTACAGAAGGAAAGCAAAGGTTAATATCACTTCCTTCCAAGTATTTCAGCCCTGGATGAAGACTAAGTGTTTACAATAGTGGAGCAGTAGTTATCCCTAATAGAGCATTAAGATTTTAAATGGAAGATTCTACTGTTTATGCATTTCAGTCTGCATTGTGAGGTCTCGGTCAAAAGATTAAAAATCAGGTATTTCCTGTGCATTGTAAGCACTCTTAGAAATTACACAGATACCTAAGCTTGCACTGTTTGTATGATGACAGAAATGACAATTTAAAAAGCAGTTGTTTGCTTACTATACTATAGCAATCATGAAAAGAAACATTTCTCTAACAAATCCCATCTGTTTTGACTCAGGATGTTCTGGAAAGACAGAGAACAACAGTCTGAAGTGAAAACTGTGACTGGACCTGTACAGGGGTGAGAAAACCATTCTTCTCAGCCATCCATTTTAATAAAAGCAATGGAATGCATTTGATTTTAGTCCCATTATGGAATAAATCCACTATTTTGAAACCTCAAAGCACCGTGAAATGAATCTGTCACATTCTCAAGGCCTCTCTAGTATATAGCACTTTTGGAAAGCTGGTCTTTAAGTCTTGCCTTAAAGAGACAGCTTGTTAAAATGGAAAACTGTGACACATGATAACCAATAATACTCCAGAGAGAAATTTGCATGCATTTGCATAACTTTTCTCCCTTTAAAGGCAATAATGCAAACATGAACCAGATCCCTTGTTATTTACACACTTCAAAACAATCAGTATACATTTGTTTTTGACTTTTGCTCAATTAGCCTCATCTCCCACAAAACCTTTTGTAATAATCAGTATTTACTGTCATGACACATATGGGCAGGAGCAGAACTAATCATCTGCAGGCTGTCCCTGCTGCTGAGCTGAACAAACAAGCTGTTCAAGAGTTCTTCCTGCAAATGTTTCTGCTTCGTAAATCAGTAAGAACCTAACGGAACATCTTCCCTTTTCTTTTATAGAGACACAACTGAGATCCGCAAACTCATTTCTGGATGTCACCAAAAAAAACCCAAAAACAAAACAACAAAAAAGCCCTGGCTCAACAGGATATAGCTTGTTCAGAAACATGGGTACAAGCAGACAGTAATAAACCAGCATGCCAGTCCAACTGAAGTTTTAATCTATAGAGTTAATAATATGTGTTCTGGTTCCTGCACCTGTGACAGATGGTCAACAGAGAAGAAAGCTATCCCTATCAGCACTGCCGAGTTTTGAAATCCCAATGCACAAACCACAGATGGCATTGGCAGAATTGTTCAAAGAATTAGAGATCCAAAAATAGACTTTTCCTTTTCTCCATTACACTCCTAAAATGTGTTTACACTATTTGCAACCTACCTAAAAGCAAACACATCCTTGAGTTAAAACAACTTGCCAATTTTCATTAATATAAATGTTGGATGGTAGGTCAGGGGCATGTTAATCCAATAGATTAATCAATTTTTGTTTTACATTTCAGTGCTCAGAATTACCATTGACCATGGGAAATGATTGCAGCTCACAGAGCCTGAACATTTTTGTGTGGCTCACAAGTAATCAAGGTACTGCTTTCAACTTCAGGCAAATGATCAGGCTTGGAAATACAAAAGTTACTGGAAAATGTCACCGTATGTGAGCTGATATAGCTTTCTTGACCAAATTCTGAAGCTATGAATGCTACAGAAACGTTTGGAGGGTTTGAACTGATTTTTCTTTTTCATCTACGTGTCTGAGTCTGAGCTTCTCACTCCCCACACAGACCTGCCAAATCAAGCCCAGGATCTACATTTGTACAGGTAAGTAAAAAAAGGTACAGGCCTGTTCTCAGACCCCAAAGGCAAGCAGCAGGGAGGCCTGTGTCAACATGATTAAACTCTCCCCTCCTCAGAGTGGTCTTGCTCATGCTGCTTCCTTAGAACAACCCTAGGCTAATGTTATCCACAAAAGTGTGCCCATTAACATGCTACAAATTAAGCAATATGGATACTTACAAGCCAGTGCTTAAGCCTTAATTAGAACCATAGATGTGAAACACATACATAGCAGCCAGTTTCTTTAAACCACAAAGAATCTAACCTCCTTGCAAGTACATTTCACTCTTCCTGCTAGGTGGAGTACCAGCCCTAGCAAAAAAAGCTTTTTCCCTGGGAGCTTGGAGAAAAAGAGAAAAGAAGCCAAGCCCTGCTTCCAGACGGCAAATCCAGAATTTCAAAGCCATCCCCTCTGCCCTTCACTGAAGGATGCCTCTCTGAAGCCCTGCTTTTCCCTTGGCCATGTGCCCAGGCTCTCTGAGCTCCCACTAGTACATGACCTCTTATAACACATCATTGTCTGCAAGGTCTGTCTCCTCTGACACTAAACAAATAACCAGGCACCCAAATGACTGCAAACTACATTACCCTTTGATAGCACCACAGAGGCTGCTGATGTCCTTCAGAAGTCAATAGGCTGTAAGGTACATGATGCATCACCTGGGCCCAGCTCAACTCCCCTTTCATCCAAGTCTTCACCTGGACCCACTTAATCAGCTAGTTGAACACTAGATGGAAGCAATCAGATGCTACCATCACAGCACACCTCTTTACAAAGACAGAAGAGAAACATTAAACTGGCAACAGCTCTTCTTATTTACCCACATTTAGACCAGGCTGATGGTAACAGTTTACAACTAGTATTTTTAGCAGTTGTTGGCCTGTTGTGTCCCATTCTCACTGTGATTTAAAATAAGTAAGGAATAAATGTCATTGTTATTCTACCACTTTTGCTTGCTATTTTGTCAGAAAAAAAGAAAAAGCCAAGAGATAAGAGGACAGAGAAAGCTAAATACATTCTAGTGATGATTATTCAAACATAAGGTTAATATCACTGGCAACATAACTAGCAGAGTGTTGTTATGCTTAGTTCAATATTTAGCTGCCAGGTTTCCTGTCACAGAGAGCATAAACAACTGCAGCACCATTTGGGACTTCTGTTATTTTTTACAGTAGTTACAATAAAGTGCTTATTATTATAATATGTTTGTCAATATCTCAGAAAGGTTATATCAAAAAACACGTGCAGAGACTAGAGCTTCTGTGTTTGCTTTTTTTTTTACTGTCCATATTTGTTGGGCTTGAAGATCATGTCAGAGAAACCTAAGGAGGTATACAGCTCTACTGCTGTTACTACAGTCTCTTTTTATGGGGCTTTTGGTGAAATTGGACAGGGGTAAGGCCTTCCCATAATTTCAATTCCAGTCCATATCTCAAATTACACTTCTTAACACAGGGGAAAGGGAATCACAGGGTGTTCCTGGAGTTGCTTTTAGAACTGATGGGACAATGAGAACAATGAAATACCTGTAGAGCTGAGCCCAATGGTTTTCTTCTGCTGTAGGTGCATGAACAACTGATGGTAGTGCTAACTGGGTCTGGAAGGCCAGCTCATTCCCCCTCACAATCAACACAAGAATCGTCTCAGATTTTCAAAGCCCTTGAGTCATAATGTTAGGAGGAAAAAGCCAGTTCAATCAAAAGTAGAGATAAAGAATTTAAATCCCATGGGACAAATTAAAAAGCTCAGTATTTACTGATTATTTTTTTTAGTAATGCCATGCCTCCTAAATCAACCATATATTTAACTGAGTTCATCTTCATGAGCTGCAAATTTATAATATTAGTGATTTTCTTATTTTTCATTCTCATCTGGACAAGCCAGTCAGTTTAGTGAAATGTTTCCTCTAAACTGATTTCTGTGGGTTTATATTTGCAAAGGCTCTGCCATGGCCTCTATTTCATGCCTTTCTTATTACTGGTAATACCATTGTTTGGTTTTGTTCAGTAGTCTTTGGTCCAAGTTCTAGCCAGGCTAAAGACGGAATAGCTGCTAAAACCAGGTACATGCAGCCCAGCATGGCCACGAAGCAGGTTTCATAATATTTTGACACAAAATCCTGTAAAAAAAATCCCCAAGTTTTCATCCCTCAAGAAATCTTTAGTGACAGGGCTGTAAAGTAAATTACAATAAACTTTTAGTATCTAATTAGAAAATTATTACTTCAAAACAACCACACGTTCCTAGCTCAATATAAATGGTGTGTTCCCTTTGACCCACAACAACAGTTTGAGTGTAAGAAGAGAAATTATTGCAAACACAGATCTAATAAAAGATCCTACTGGCAGGAGTATCCCTTCAAAAGTGCTGATGTTAGAAGATCAAACACAGCCAAGTTCCTATGAGTTTCAGGAAAGCAGCCAGAGATGTAAGCCTGTGTCAGTAGGGAAATGAGTACTTAATGGTGTCTTCACTGTAGAAACAGCATTTCTCCCAAGTGATTAAAAACAGATTTAACAAGTGCTTTTTGTGTCCTTCAGACATGAAAGAAAGAAGAAGAGGGGAAACCGCAGGCAGGTGTAGAAAAGACTGATTTAGCAACCAAAAAAAAAAGGCAAAAAATGAGTTTAGCTTTTAGGATCTAAGTGGAGTGGTCTAAACCTATTGCCTCTGTGAGATCAGCTTTTGCTCCTCTATAGAGGGCAAAGAGAAGAGGGAGGGTGGGAAAAGGTCTCCCTCAGCTCAAGGAGGCTCTTCAGCCCTCTGAACGGTCAGTAAGGTGGCTGTAAATGCAGCTTGGAGCAGGGAACTAATTTAGGTTCTTTCCTGGAAGTGAGAGAAGGAATGGGGACAGAGAGAGGGAGCCCATGGGTTTGGGAGTGTCAGGGCGTGTATGCCTGTGTCTCTTTTCTCCATCAGTTACTGAGAAAAGCAAGGGTCAATTACTTGTGATGCTTTGAACAACATAAAAAGCTGTATTAGACAAAATAACGTGATTGTGATGGATTGTAAAAGAAACAGTGAAGCAGAAGAGGTCACCCTCAAAATTCTAATTTTAAATCCATTTATGCACATATAAAGAAATAAAATGCCTTTTAATATGTGATCTAATAGATAATATTTCCTTTAAGAGAAGAACAAAGCTGCAAAAGCCTATTGCCTACCTGTATGGTCTTCATCACATATAAATAAGAAGATAAAATGCACTCTATTAAATGGCAGCCTTTGACTGTAACTAACAAATGCTTGATCACCAAAACGTTAAAAAAACATCAGCTACTAAGGACAATCTCAGCTGAAATGGACACATCTGAAATGACAACACTGCTCACAAAACAAATCAATGCACCTGAAGATTTGCAGGTGGGCTAATGCAACTAGAAAAGAGGCTAGATAAAAAAAAAAAAAAAAGAGAGAGAGAGAAAAGTCATTAACTACTGCTTTATTTCACAAAGCCTAGATACGCACTCTCCCACAGGATGCTAAGAAACAGGTACAGCATCATCTTGACAAACAATCATCCCCATATTAGGTGGGCAGGCTTACTGTAGACAATGACAGCCAATCATTTACCTATTCCGGGGCATCTAATGAATGGGAGGAGAGGGAAGAAAGGGAAGGGGAACTTCAATAAAACTAACATCGCAAATAGGCACTAAACAAAAATTCAGAAAACAGAAATAATAAAAGACGGCTGAACGTCCACTCACTTCAAAAATCCAAATTAAAACCAGCAAGAAACAGACACTTAAGAGACTAGGGGTTTGTTTTCTAGATGACAATTAATTTGCAGTGCTTCTGCCTACCTAAGAGTTGGGTTTCCATACTGAATTTCCCCGCAGCCCCCTTAGTATTACCAAACTGATCCAGAATCATGACTTAACAATAAACCTCTCAAATTTTATCTTCATCATCATTATACTAAGGAAAGCATTTTTCATCTGTAGTTCAATTTGTTTAGATACGCTTGTACATTAACCTGTGTCATTTGTTTATTCATAGAGTGAATGGAAACCTTCCACAGAGGGAGGCAGTGGACTTGGAAAAATCCGTGTTTGTTAAAATTTAATTACCTCATGGAAACACTCCATGAAAAAAAGTTACATTTTAACCAGCTTTTTAAAAGCAGTAATTCCGGGATGGTTTTATAAGGTTTTCTCTGCCAGCTAAGTAGTTTACTTTGTTTCTGTTTTTTATTTAAATCTTGTCCGACATCTTGAAATCACAAGACTTTGACAATGAAACTTTCTCTTAATCTGCTCATTGATTCAAAACACACCAACCATCAGAAAAAAATTAAAAAAAATATATATATCAAAAATTAAAATGCAAAATAAATATTCATCCTCACATGAAACTTCTTGATAAAATACATATAGCTAAGATGTAAAGAAAAACCCCAGATTTCAAAGTAAACTTCAGGCAATGAAGGTAACCTTTCTGTCTCAGAAAAGACCAAAACATTTGACCGCAAAGTATCATTTACATGTGAGANCACCCTCAAAATTCTAATTTTAAATCCATTTATGCACATATAAAGAAATAAAATGCCTTTTAATATGTGATCTAATAGATAATATTTCCTTTAAGAGAAGAACAAAGCTGCAAAAGCCTATTGCCTACCTGTATGGTCTTCATCACATATAAATAAGAAGATAAAATGCACTCTATTAAATGGCAGCCTTTGACTGTAACTAACAAATGCTTGATCACCAAAACGTTAAAAAAACATCAGCTACTAAGGACAATCTCAGCTGAAATGGACACATCTGAAATGACAACACTGCTCACAAAACAAATCAATGCACCTGAAGATTTGCAGGTGGGCTAATGCAACTAGAAAAGAGGCTAGAAAAAAAAAAAAAAAAAAGAGAGAGAGAGAAAAGTCATTAACTACTGCTTTATTTCACAAAGCCTAGATACGCACTCTCCCACAGGATGCTAAGAAACAGGTACAGCATCATCTTGACAAACAATCATCCCCATATTAGGTGGGCAGGCTTACTGTAGACAATGACAGCCAATCATTTACCTATTCCGGGGCATCTAATGAATGGGAGGAGAGGGAAGAAAGGGAAGGGGAACTTCAATAAAACTAACATCGCAAATAGGCACTAAACAAAAATTCAGAAAACAGAAATAATAAAAGACGGCTGAACGTCCACTCACTTCAAAAATCCAAATTAAAACCAGCAAGAAACAGACACTTAAGAGACTAGGGGTTTGTTTTCTAGATGACAATTAATTTGCAGTGCTTCTGCCTACCTAAGAGTTGGGTTTCCATACTGAATTTCCCCGCAGCCCCCTTAGTATTACCAAACTGATCCAGAATCATGACTTAACAATAAACCTCTCAAATTTTATCTTCATCATCATTATACTAAGGAAAGCATTTTTCATCTGTAGTTCAATTTGTTTAGATACGCTTGTACATTAACCTGTGTCATTTGTTTATTCATAGAGTGAATGGAAACCTTCCACAGAGGGAGGCAGTGGACTTGGAAAAATCCGTGTTTGTTAAAATTTAATTACCTCATGGAAACACTCCATGAAAAAAAGTTACATTTTAACCAGCTTTTTAAAAGCAGTAATTCCGGGATGGTTTTATAAGGTTTTCTCTGCCAGCTAAGTAGTTTACTTTGTTTCTGTTTTTTATTTAAATCTTGTCCGACATCTTGAAATCACAAGACTTTGACAATGAAACTTTCTCTTAATCTGCTCATTGATTCAAAACACACCAACCATCAGAAAAAAATTAAAAAAAATATATATATCAAAAA
>VXBH01008603.1:96095-110307 GCA_013400035.1 Rynchops niger | reverse complement strand
TAATAATAATAATAATAAAAAATAACGGCACCCTAAGCTGATGCCATTTCTATATTGCCTTATATTTAAAGTGAATCTCATGTAATGTTCACAGAAGATGTGTATTACATGTATTTATAGAATGTAAAACACTGGGGAATGTGAACATCTGCATGGGCCACATTTCTGTGCTTAGATTGTATTTTGGGATTTTTTTTATGCCTGAGTACAATAGAGCATGTAGATTTTGCTGTTGTCTCTGACAAAAATAGCATAAGCAAGCAACCTGCTAAAAGGAGTTTTTCAAGAAACCTCAGAAAGGGGACTCATAAAATATGTAGCTTTACCCTGGGAATACTCTGTGTGAATTACTTAACGGTGCAATGAACTGGATAAGCATAAGTCAAGAGAGGGCACTGCAATTAATTTACTCTCTTTTCCTGATTTTGTGATGACAAATGGCAGACTGGAACCCAATTAGAGAATAGTTGCTGATGTGAAAACCATGGAAAAAAAGGAGTCTGAACTTGACCTTGGCAGAGGCATGGCTCTTGGAAAGAAAAGGTAAGTAGCTCTGTGACAGATTACCCCGTAGTTGCCATACTCAAGTACATGAACCACCTTGCTCAGGTTTACATACCTGCACTAGGCCATACTGGTACAGAGAGCTGTATCAGAAGCTTCATAGGTGAAGAGCAAACCAAGATGGTTCTGATACACAAAACTTGACAGGGAATTGTAAATAGTGAGCTGCATGCTAAAATTTCAAGCAGGACAATGTCAGGCAGAAAAAATTCACAGTTATGTCAAGCCACAGAGGAGGTCAGTATGCTGCAAACAGGACTGGTCAAAATATTTATACTGAAATGTTGATAAAACACAGTTTTTAGAAATTAAATTTGGAGTTGATTAAAAAAATTGAACACTAGGGAAAAATTCCAAATTTAATTCTGGGATGAAGGGAAGTAGGGAGGGCTTTGTCAAAACATTTAATATCCTTCCTCTCGCTCTTTATATTGTTGTTGAGTTCTAGTTTCAGTCCCTGCTGGTGTGGTCCTAACTATAGTATCATCAAGAGGCTTCTAATGTCTGGATCTCAACAACTTTGTGTCACAAGTATCACTTATATAAAAAGACTGCATGGTGATATCAATCCATTTTAGGGTGTACATGGGAGCAAGAGACAATACAGGGTCTTCATCTCACCATCTCCTTTTGAATGCCACTTTATCAAAGCTCTGAACTGTGATATGCAAACCTTTTTTCTTAAAATAAAGGGTTTGAATCTCTACTGATAATTTTTACTTCTCTCTTTTACTCCACACAGCAAAACAGAAAANAAAAAAAAAAAAAAAAAAAAAAAAAAAATTCACGTGTATATGTTAAGGAACCACAAAGACTTACCTAAACAAATAATTGCTCGTGAAGTGCCAAACAATAAAGGAAATTTCCTTCATCCTTATCTATGTTGTTTATGGTCTGTGTTTGAGGTTGTATATAAGCTTTCTTAAGTGAGTAAAAAAGACCTCACCTTTCTTAAACACTCAACAAATGTTTTATATAATTTATGATTGAAATACATTCAGTAAGCACTTTCTTTTCTGGTGAATCTGACAGTTAGCAGAAACAAGTGTTTAAAGACTTTCTTACACTGTGCTATGTTTCTTAGTGGGACAACTAAGCTTTCAGAGGGTGAAATACCATTTCTTTAAAATATTAAATATAAGATGAAGTTCTGTTGACTAGTGAGAATAAACTTTTAAAAATTATTTAAGCAAAGCTAACTCCTTATGCATGCTTCTTGCACAATGTGGCAACATAATATTACTCCCAGAAATAACAGAAAACACTGAAGACATTGGGTATGCTTGATAGTTTTAAAATGCTTCTCAGATTTAAGGTTTAAAAGCATTACTGTAACCTGCAAGCGTGTTACAAAAACATATCTTGCAGTCATGAATTTTCCTAGCAATAAGATGTTAAATCCAAAGGACAAATATGAAAATGGATCTGACATTATTTAAATCAACTAACTGGAAAACTCCAACTAGTGGACATACTAAGACAAGCAGAAAATTCTTTAAAAAAAAAAAAATCTGCAGATTTAAAGTAGAGATTGAAGTAGTGAAAATCTAGACACTAAAAAATATATTGTGAATGTTACTGCCAGAATAATTCAAGGAAATCTATGTTTTTAGTTCAGCTGACACATCAGGTCCAGCTGACACATGCTGGCTTTTCTCTTACTAATTTATTCTTTCTTCCCCATTTCTAGCATCACTCCATCACTCCTGCTCCTGCCACTAGGAGCTAAACACAGATCATATAAGGCAGGGCTTTGGATTTTTACTAGCTTCAGTAAGGTTTGGTAGGCAATTCCCTTGAGTGTCTTAGTGGGCTTCTCTGACCACATGGTGGATTTGATTCTTCAGGTGCTGATGTGATACTTGTGTGGCTTTTTGTTGGGTCTGTATTTGCAGAGAAGATAATTCCAAAGTAGGTAGCCAGAAGAGAGAAACATCCTGATTCCCTTGTGGTCTCAAATCATGCTATAAAACTGTAATTTCTGGTGAGGCAGTTTTTGTGCCTGTTCATGCAAAAGTGGATTATGACCCATATATATCACAGTAGCATTTTATTGTGAAGATGATGGGGAAGTTTTTCATAAGCTATTATGTCCTGATCACAATTAAGTTCAGTTTAAGTCCCTTTGTACAGGACAGTTTCCCTCAGAATTGAACATTTTGATGAAATTCTAAAAGCCTACCTATTCAATACCAATACTAAAATATCTGAGTACAAACAAAGCTGTCACATAGCAACCTAAGTGGAGGCACTGAGTGCTATAATTAACTTGCTATGGGAAGTGCACAGGTGAAAACAAAAAGCTCAGTGATTCACAGTGGTTACCCAAAACATAATATAAAAAGTACAGTCATTTCTGTGGCACAGAACATAATTTTTCAAGTGTTCAATTCCCACTAGTATTCATTTACAACTGGAAGCTCGACTTTCCTAGGGCTTTGGATAGACCTGACCATGCTGTCTTCAAATCAAGGCCCAAAGTCTGACTATATTTTTTGAAATAAAAGCTGTAAAAGTTTTTTTTCAGCATTCATCAAATACACCCAGAGCAGGTGTAGAAAGTTAATGAAGGTACTTAGATGTCTATGTTTGTGAGAGCAGATATTGCTTGCTGCTCATACTTGGAAAAACACAAGTTTCTACCCCAGGAAATAGGATTTATTTTTATTTTTATTTTTTTTAAAGAGTGACTCCTAAAACTACAGTCCATGAAAAAAACTGGCAAATAGTAATCCAAAGAGACTGGGCACTATATTGGTGCATTATGCACACCAACTGGTGGATTTGTTTGTTATAAAGAACCTTTCCAGGAATAAAGAGTAGGAGACACACCATCTTTATGTTCTTGAGCTTTCCCAAAGACATTTTTGGCCCAGTGAGGTGTAAACTTGATGATCCTTTGTCAGGTACTAAGTAGTTTGCTTTGAGGCAACCAAATACTGACAATATCCTAAGTTAATCCTACAGTTAGCTTTATAAATATATGTAGAAAGTACCAGGCTAGATGTTATAACAGAGGCATCCATCACTGCTCACCTTCTGAAACAACAGTATTCTGAAACAGCTGTCATAACAGAGAATGTTGTCACCAGTTTCCCAGACTAATTCTAGCTTATGTTTCTGTTCTGTCTCACACTCTCACCATTAGTTTCCCCTAGGTGTCCCCCTGGTTCCCCTTGGCAAACAGACTTAAAAGATAAGTAAAGGTGAAAGATTTCAACCCTTGGGAGATGGCCCTAAAACATTTGCTTTCCTACCTATGAATCAGTATAAAAATGTTGCATATCTCCTTTCTCTTTTGACACTATAAATCAAGTCAACAGAGAGAAAATGAGCCAGACAGATAGCTGCAAAGGGAAAAACTTAGGAAAGGAGAAGGTTACTTAGCAGCATTGCAGACAGCTAATGTCTTGAATGTGAGCAAGCTAAAATGGAAGTGTAAATCTTGAAGTCAGTCTTCAGACTAAATTCTTATTGACTTGGGGATTTATTCCGAACAAGGAGATTTGAATTTTGACCAAAAAATATTTTAAAGAGGGTTAAAAGATCATCCTTGAAAGAACAGCAGAATGTGAAGTGAAATATATTCAGAAGTCCATGGAAATCAGATGGCATTTCAGGGCTATGCATATGTCAAGGTAGTTTGTAACCTCAGGACCTCATGAAAGTTGATCTTGTATTGAATATAGAAATGTTTTTGCTGCTTTTATTTGTTTTAGCAGCAATGCAAACACTTTAATATCATATGCTAACTCATGACATAAATCAACTTTCTGCACTGCATATAATCAATTCAAGAAGCTATATCTGAATCATCCTCAATAACTGTGTTTGCGTCAAGACAGCATGCTATAAAGAAATCAGACATCTATTTCACCCACCTGCTGCAGTGCTTGCCGTCCTACCATGTAGTCTTTCAGCTCTCACAATTGAACTATTCAGTTTTTAATGGCAATGATTTGAAACATGACATTTTTAACACTTTGAATGAAATAACTTTTTTTTTTTTCATCTATGATGCTGAATTTCAAGGGTAGCTGTGAAATATTCCACACATTTTGTCTGCTTCACACTGAGCAGTATCTGTGGATGGCAACATAATAAGCAAACACATGGGAATATTCCCAACTATTCCTGCCTCTGCTTCTGACTTACATGACCTAGTAAGTTAAATGATGTGTTGCCTCTCTATCTTGTTTTGCTTTGCAACCAGAGAATTCCTAATTTAAAGAGCTTTGACTGGTACTAACAACATGCACTGAACAATGCTGTGGCTTTATACTTTACCCATGAAGAAAACAAATATACTTTTCCCTCCCTTGCAATTTTATTTTTTCACTCTTACTAAAGGTGTATGATGACAAATATGTAAACACATCTATATTTTCATTTCTTAGTAGTAAAAGTCTTCTTTGGTTACAACACATTTAATTACACAGAACTCACTGATTAAAAGAAACCCTACTGTCTTACTTCTGTCACTTTGATATATTACTCCAATTTCACCACAAGATTTCTTCTGGCTTACACTTTTGGTTACTGTTTTCATAAATACCTTCCTTAGGCAATTAATTCTGTTAGAAACGCGTATGACATTGGAAAATCTTTTTCCCTTCAGACCAGAGTTGCTATGATTTATGGACCTGATCCTGCCCTGTAAAGTAAATAAAAAAGTCTTCTTTGAACTGTATTCACTGTAACGTTACTCCAGTTTTCTGCAGAAGTAACCCCATTACATGGAAACTCCTTGTCAAAAACATTCTATAGTGAAGTAAGTGGAATAAACAAATGTCAAACCTTTTCACAGAATTATTGCCACCTTCTATGGCCCTTTTCTTTCCTTTTTGATGGATGTTCTTAATTTTTATTTTTCACCTTGAGCAAATGACATTGCGTGCAGCGTGGGCATGCATTTTAAAAAGGACTAAACCAGTTCTTCCACTCTGGTGATATAAAAGAAGTTTTGCATACAATATTCTAGTTAATAGTAAATTTTGGCTATAACAGAGATGTTTGCTCCCATTTTAAAATAAAAAAGAAGGAAAAAAAAAGAAATTAGATTCAACCTACTAAAAAAAATTATTTTTTTCCGTATCTTCAGATGGCTATGTCTTTGCTTCAGTTGCTTATTTTCTCCAGTTCTCATAGAATCACAGAATCAGAGAACAAATCAGGTTAGAAGGGACTTCAAGAGACCCTCACATCCAGTCTTTTACCCAGAGTAAAGTAGAGTCAACACTGAATTAGAGTACGTTGTGCAGGACTTTGCCTAGATAGGCTGTAAAAACCTCCAAGGACAGAGATTCTACAGTCTCTCTAGGCAACACATTCCAATGCTTAATTATGCTCAAGGTGGGTAATTTTTTTTTCCCCTTATGTCAAATCAGAACCTCACAGCCAGATTCAATTAATGATAATGTTTCCTTTTGCGTGGGGGAGTATTTCTTCTAGGAGCTCTGTACGTGGGCCACTCTATAATTCTTTTTTTTTTTTTAATGTGCCATGCCCCAACACTGCAGACTAGTTTAGAGTTCAGGAATTAAAACAGAATTATAATAGAAGGAAGACGGAAACCAGCTCTTCAAAACAGCACAGAAAGAGATAATAAACAAGCTGATGAATACTCCCAGGAGGCCCAGTGAATCCTCAGAGCTACATTCAGAGTCACCTCCAGACTTTTCAAGGGTGTAGAAAAAACTGAATTCTTTCACACCAGGAATGAGGTCACAATACCTTCCTGGGGAGGCATGTGACTTTAGCATCCTTTATGGTATGCAGCCCCATATGGCAAAAGCTGCAAAGTTCATGTGGTAACTGTGACAGAATAATTCAGTTGTCCTACAGTTATAACTTGGTGTGGCTGGGTGTCAGGGCTGTGCCTGTGTGCACACGCAGTGCATTTAGTCCTAAATTCCCTGGGTGGTGCAGGAACTCCTCAGCTACTTTCTGCACAGGTGAACCAATGGACCAACTTGAGTGACAGGATTAGCTGAATTCCTCCCCACCTTCACATGAAAACATTTGACTAACTGTTACAGTCTTGGAGATTCTCCCAAGTAGCTCCTGCTGTGCCTAGACAAATTGATAAGCACTATCTGCATGCTTCAATTATTAATTAGCATCCTGAATGGAGAATCTGGCTATCCCAAAGACTCCTCAGGTGGTTGCCACTCCAAGATAGACCAGAGTGTAGTTAGATAGAACAACTCCTATAGTCAGTTGAAACTGTTCTTGCAAATGCAGAAATGTTCACACTGTACTGGTTTTGTACATACTTAAGATAGGAGATGTTTTGTACATTTTTTAAGATAATCCAAAGCAATAGATCATGCATGTGCTGGAACGGCCACATAAGACAGCCAAAGAGCTGGATGTAAGAAGTCAGTAGACTTTAGTTCATCACTGAAAGATCATGGACCCACCCAATGAGCCAGGAATTTCACAAACTATTATCTCCTTGATATCTCTCTGGCATTAGCTATGGAAGAAAGGGAGGAAATAAGGAATGATCTTGGATCAGTGGGGTGACAGCAAATTGTTGTAGTCCTATCCCTTGCTCCAGCACCAAAGAGGTAAGGAGGTACCCAAGATAAATGTGGACCCAGAGCAAAGACAAGCAGTCATACTAACAAAATCACAAAGAGGAGAACATGTGGCTGTTATGAGACTACTATCTACTGCCCCAGGCATAGGCATAGCCTATGGCTATGATTAGAGCCTGTTGTCATAGTCCAATAATAAAATGAGAAGGGGACCTTTGGTATTATCATAAATTTCTCCTCCATTCAGGCCACTGTTTCAGTGAATTCTCAAAATTCGCATTGGTCTGCAGAGCTATGGCAGCTCTTTATTGATAACAGAAACATTAATTGCAGTCTGATCTTGTTCCTTGAAATATCTGTTTCACCAGAGAGATTCACAAGAGCTGGGATATACAAAACATAAATAAATGCATTGTCAGTGACATATCACTAGCTAACCTAGCAGATGGCATTCCAATTAAGCGAGGTTTATTTGCATACACAAATCGCTTCCAAGAGAATTGAAAGGCAAGAGACATAATACTGGAAGAAACCATCATTCTATAGAGTTGATCAGAAAATAGTCTTTTTATAGCTTCTGAGTCATAACTTTGAAAAGTAAATATGATTTATAACGTACATTTTGACGTGTAGAAAGTAATTAGTATTGAGGCAATCTATAACGCATTTGATAAGATTACTAAACTATACAGATTTTTAGAAGCATTTACAATAAAGTGAATTAGTTTATATTGGTATGTTGTATTCCACTATTCAGCAAAGAGCGCTTTAAAATATTAAAAGAAATAATGCTGCAAACAACATAATGTACGTGAGGAAAGAGCTTTAGACATTAATTACAAGGTTTTTGAAGTATGATGCAGAAAATGCAGAATAGTACTACAGAAATCTTGTCAAAGACAAAATTGGAATATTAAAGGAAAGTTTATTTGCCTATGTTTATATAGTTTATAAATTAATTTTTCATTACTGCATAATAAAACAAAGAATACATGCGTTTTCGGAAGAAAGAATTGGGGAGTAATTTTTTTCTCTTTTTGAATATCTGTGCTGCAGGACAATCCATTTCATCAGCATTATTTTTTTTCCTAATGCATGGCAATTGGAATTTAGAAAAGATGTGCTCCTCACATCTCTAGTACATTTTTTGTTTGAATGGACTGAACTAGAAGTAAAGAGGTTCAGAATTAAATCAACAGCAAAACCTTAACTGATGGTAGCAAGAAAAAAAACTTCACTGGCAAAATTTTGGCTATTTGACTTAACACAAGTTGTCTAAGATAGGAAAGAAAAATCGTGTTAGTCAATCTAAACTGAGAACGCAATGAGAGACATTTAAAATTTATGTTATAAGGTAAGGCATTTAGCTATATCAAGAGACTGTGTCAAGAGAACCCTGAATGATGACATTTTCTAATTTTCAGTAAACTCTACAATCTATATTTGTAAATAATATTACACAGAGGTTTTTTTTTCAGATGCTTGTACAATTTCTTAAGTTGTTATAGAGAAAATATGATTCTTTTTCCACTCATAAGCATCATCTAGACATCCACATAGTTCACCAGCATGACTGAACTCTGAGGACCTGCTAAAGGAATCTGATAGTAATAGCTGGTTGTTACCCTCTGTGTGGACAAACAATAGAGGAAATGAATGCAAGAGTTTCCTGACAAGAAAATAAAGGGGATCAAGTTTGGACTATTAGTTACTCTTGGTAAGGCAACCACAAGGCCAGAAGATCAATCTGATGCTATCTGAAATCAGTCTATTTGTTAGGGCTATAAAAGGACCAGAACCCATTAATAGCATGGAGTACCAACACCTTTGGAGTTAGACAATAATTACATAGAACGAAGAACACCACAGAATTTAAATTTTCTTCTTGAAATGTTATTGCCCAAAACATATATTTTAACAATTGGCATTGTTTTGGTAACTTTAAAACTAAAAACATAAAATAAGTCATACGCTTCTTTTTCCAGTGACACAGAAAGAAAACCCTTGCTGAACATAATCAAAATTACTTTGCAGAACCAAACCCTGTATTGTGTTTAAATTAAGTGGTCCTTCTGGCATAAGATGAAGAATTGACTAGACTCTGTTACCCAAGAGCTTATACATCCAGCAGGCCATTTTCATGAACTAATAAAAGAAATTTTCATCAACATCAAAATTCAATCAGCTGCCTAAAAACCTCATGCTGATTACCATCAGTCTAATATATGCAGCTTTAGTTAACCCAAGCATATCAGGACCACTCTAGTACTGGAGAAAAATGTACTCCAGCAGTCATTGATTTACAGTAATTCTCCTCAAGCTTGAATTTGCCTTCTTGTTCCTTCCAAACAGCTGGTATCTAAGTCCATCTGTTTCTTGCCCTGGCTCCACATGACAGCCTTCTGTTCAACCCCATGCAAATAATTTCATTTCATGCACACTATTCTTATTTTTGTCATAAACCAACGAAAATGTACAGTGCAAAAATCACCATAAAACCTTAAAACTCTTAGTCACCAATAGCCAAGCAAACAAGAAAGCTTTTGACCTCATTTTCAGCTGTTCCTACCCAAAGTCTGTTGGCTCACCCTCACAATTCCTTCTGTTTTGGAATACAGCTCCATTTATCCCCTTTCCTAAGAAAACTCAAAACTTTCTACAGAAACCAGCACCAGAGATTTTCTTGTCCTTTGCTAACACCAGCTATTCTTCTTTTAGTGTTCTAGCCTTAGATGACAAGTAGCAGCTAATTAGTCATATCTCTCAGAGCTCACTCTATCTTTCCCACACAGTTTATGGCAAGACTGCGTCTAAATTATTTGAGCAAATTTTTATTTTGCCCATGGATGTCTCTGAAACACACATAATTAATACATCACTGTAACAGCATAAAAAATAAGGACATCTGCTATGTCAGTGTGTGACATAGCTCTAAAAGTCCTTACATTTGCACTATGACAAAGTTCTTGACTTGGGACCAGATGCTTCATAATAGCGTAATGAAATGTCATTTACTGCAAATACTAACAAGATAATGGTATTATAGTTTATTGTATAACGGGGCATTAACTTTTGCAGTATTCTGGTTCTCTGATGAGTCAAATTTTCATGGTGTTTTGGAACACAAATGACAAACTGTCATTCAACATGGTCAAATAAATAAGTCTGTTAGAAATTAACAGGAATTTTATGTTAAGAGGACCAAAGCCCTGACAGCATAGTCTTGAAATCATGTCTGGCACTCTCCAGCACTCACCCTTGCTGGTATTGTCCAGCCTACCAGCATTCTGTTAAGACTGTTCTCTGTGGGAATTAGTCTGGAGATGGAAGGAAAAGAAGAGATATTACTGTTACTTTCTTTTTGGTGCGTTCTCAGTTGTTATTAAGAAACAGCATTAAATCCTGCTTCCTTGAAAAGGTTGAACACATATGAAATGTTTTTCAGGGCTATTTTCCAGACAGTCCTGTGACTTAAGGAATCTTGTCTTTTACACCTCTCAGCACAAATGGCTGGCTCTGCTTGCTTTCTTTCTCCTTTTTGTCTCATATACACATATAGGAAAACACAGCAACAAACTAAAACTACTCTTTTTTATCACTCCCCAAGAGCAGCTTTTTGGTCTGGTTTATTTTTTCAGCTATTTTACTGCATGTGGAGTTTCACTGCTTTTTCATTTCACCTAAATGTAAGATATTTAGCATACCTATTGCAATTAACAAGATCTGTGTTTACTTGCATGTTAAAAAGAGGTCCTCTGTTCAGCCAGATGGCTGTTGTGAGTCCAGGTCAGAGTTGCAAAATCTCCCTAAATTCCTTCTATAAGAGTAGGAGTAGTAGCTCCAGCTGTGAACTCTGTTAAGAATATAAAGCGATTGTTACAATGACTAAGTCTCTCCAGCTATGCCTAAACTACAGGACCAGGAAAGTCTCTCTAACTCCCACATTTAGATATGAGATCCACTGGCATCACGGCTCAACCGCTGCAAAACCGCAGACATGCACTACCACCCAACCTGATTTCCATCAGAAGAAAGCCAGGGAAGCTGAAAAGGGGCCGCAGTGCCCTTGAATGGTCACATTCTTGCTAGGCGTGATTGGGGGAACAGGACAACTTGAGTGCGCCCTGTACTACACTTGCCACAATCCCATCATAGCCTCCATGAATTTAGTTCTGCTCTTTATTTCTTAAAAAAATTACATCTAAAAAAATATAATCAAATTGTGCTGCTTTGCTGCTATAAGCCTCATTTAGTAACACATTTGACAAGAAACAGTGTTGCATAGTGAATTTGCCCTGCAGTCTTTGTCTTCAGGAGCTCATTTCTCCTATTCCTACTATCATTTTACAACAGTATGCCACTTGAGCTTCACTGCCACTATCATAACAAATATTAGACGTGATATATTTTGTTTAAATGTATGTAAGTGGCTGCTCTTACTATATGGTTATGAAAAAGTACTAGGGTATCTTTCAGTTTCCATGCAACGATGAAGTGTGTTTAGTATTTCTTTAAAATGAAGAGAAAGACTACAACAGCAATTTGAAATTTCAAGTACCTTATCTATAACTTGCAAAAGTAACTATGGTTATAAAAATGAAATTGAATACTCCTGAAACTGAAACCTTCACAAATTACCATCTGTACTCTCAATAAAAAACACTGCCCATGAAAGTAAAAACCTTTCCTACATATTATGGACTAACGCTTAATGAGATGTACCTGTGACAATGAGATGAGTGACATCTTGCAAATAGCCTGTGGATTTAAATTAAAAGAAAACCAAATACAGGTATAGGCATTTTTTAAGGTGTGGACACAGTTTAAATATATATGTAAAAAGGGAACTACAGACCAGTCAGTCTCACCTCTGTGCCCAGGAAGATCATGGAGCAGATCCTCCTGGAAACTCTGCTAAGGCACATGGAAAAGGAGGTGGTGATTTGTGACAGCAACATGGCTTCACTAAGGGCAAATCATGTCTGACAAATTTAATGGCCTTCTATGACGGAGTTACCGCGTTGGTGGATAAGGGAAGAGCAACTGACATCATCTACCTGGACTTGTGCAAAGCAGTTGACGCTGTCCAACAGGACAGCCTTGTCCCTAAATTGGAGAGACATGGATTTGATGGATGAACCACTCAGTGGATAAGGAAATGGCTGGACGGTCACACTCAAAATGTTGCTGTCAATGGCTCAATGTCCAAGTAGTGAGCAGTGATGAGTGGCATTTATTTTTTTGTTAATTTAACATCTTTGTTGGCAAAACGAACAGTGGGATTGAGCGCACCCTCAGCAAGTTTGTGATGACACCAAGCCATGTGGAGCAGTAGACACACCAGAGGGAAGGGATACCATCCAGAAAGACCTGGATAGGCTTGAGAGGTGAGCCAAGAAGAACTTCTCCTTGGTTCGTGAAGTTCAACAAGGCCAAGTGCAAGTCCTGCATGTGGATCAGGGCAGTTGCAAGCACAAATAGAGGCTGGGCAGAGGATGAATTGAGAGCGGCCTAGAGGAGAAGGACTTGGGGGTGTTGGTGAATGAGAAACTCAACATGACCAGCAAAGTGCACTCACAGCACAGAAAGCCAGCTGCATCCTGGGCTGCGTCAAAAGAAGTGTGGCCAGCAGGTCGAACTAGGTGATTGTCCCCCTCCACTCCACTCTCATGAGACTCCACCTGAAGTACCGCGTCCAGCTCTGGGGCCCTCAATATAAGGATATGGACCTGTTGGAGTCAGTCCAGAGGAGGGCCATGAAGGTGATCAGAGGGCTGGAGCACCTCTCCTGTGAGAGATATATGCTGAGACAGTTGGGGTTGTTCAGCCTGGAGAAGAGAAGGCTCTGGGGAGACCTTATAGCAGCCTTCCAGTACCTAAAAAAGGGGGACTACAGGAAAGGTAGGGAGGGAGTGTTTGTCAGGGAGTATAGGGATAGGACGAGCCGTAGCGGTTTTAAACTGAAAGACGGTAGATTTAAATTAAATATGAGGAAGAAATTCCTCACTGTGAGGGTAGTGAGACACTGGAACAGGTTACCTAGAGAGGTGGCAGATGCCCCATTCCTGGAAGTCTTCAAGGACAGGTTGGATGGGGCTTTGAGCAACCTGGTCTAGTGGAAGGTGTCCTTGACCATAGTAAGGGAACTGGAGCTAGATGATCTTCAAGGTCCCTTCCAACCCAAACCACTCTGTGATTCTATGATATTTCATGTTTTCTGATGTAGAAGAGTTATAGAGAGTACAGTAATACATACTATTGTATACTGCATACAGTAGTATAATCATATTATATATGTAGTATGAGAAAATCTGTATACAACATACTCTTTACTACATCCTAGATCTTCACCTCTGCAAGAACACAAGAGAACAGTAAAACCTACCTGGCATTTCACCTTTCAGTGAAAAAAGCCACCTCAGAGGACTGAAGAAGAGGTGCTTCATTTCACTTGAGCCCTTCTAAACTGAATGAAATATGAGGGGTTTCATAGTTTACATGAGAGCCGCCTTAGACTGTTTATCAGAAAATATGTCTTTCATTAAGAACTTACACTCAAATTGTAGTATTTCAGGCAAGAAACATGATATTTTCCTTCTGAAAGCTATTATATGTTAAACAGAAGGAAGATAAAGAGGCACCTGAAGGCAGAAGAGAGAAAGAGAAAGGGATTTACAATGGCAGCTATAAACTATTGTGGCTTCTGGGGCCAGACAACAATTTGTTTCACCCTGATTGAGTACATAATGTTTCCTAGCCAAGCAACTGCCTCTAAAAGAGAAAGGGTGGTACCTCTGTGAAAGGACAGGGCTTCTCACTCCTACTATAATAGCAACTCAGAAAGATGCAGGAGCCAGAAATCTGTGCTTTCTTATGAATTTGTCCCCTGTTGGACCTCCAGAGCAGATGCCCATCATTTCCCATCTTGCATTCAAAGCTCCATTATACTATAATGCATGCCTATCCTGAAATAAGTAACAAGAGAAACACCAGAATTTTCCTTCTGGATACATATTTATTGAATTGGATTGTTATTCAGAAAAAAAAAAAAAAAAAAAAAAAACCAAACAAAAAAACAAAAAAAAAACAGAAAAAAAAAAAAAAAG
>VXBH01008603.1:79989-96039 GCA_013400035.1 Rynchops niger | reverse complement strand
AAAAAAAAAAAAAAAAACCAAAAAAAAAAAAAAAAAAAAAACCCCCAAACCAAACAAAAAAAAAAAAAAAAAAAAAAAAAAAAAGAAAAAAAAACCCAACCAAACATAAACAATGGGTTTAAGACTATTCTTATTCAGAATGTGTACTTTAAGCATGTCTCTAGGTGTTATCTTGTAGAGATGCTTTGCCTAATGGGAGCCTTGAGCTAAAACTGTGCTATATTCTGAATGCATAGAAGGTACTTTACCCTCTCATTCAATTGACTTTATCTTTTCAAATGGGACAAAATCTTAGTGTGAGAATTTCCTCCCCAGTATCCATCATGTGTCTCAGATTCTGATCCATCCCCATCTCTTCGTTTTCCTTCACAACAAATTTCCCCAACCACCAATGCTCCCTGGTTCCAATATGTTCCACAGAGAGCGTCTTTATGGCTGCTGTAGGATTAGCTGGCTCTTAAGAGCCAACAACTAGCAGCTGGCAGAATGAATAGCACAGATGACACTACTTAACTCTATGAAAGAAGGATGCGCAAAACTAGCATGTGCCCCGGTGAAATGAACTTTGGTTGCTGTTCATGGATGTTGGTAGAGTGGAACTGTAATGAACTGAAAATTCCTTCAGAAGAGGTTATAAGGATTTTAAATTAAGTTTAAAAATATTATACAACTAAGTATACACATGCTGTCATATTCACTATGACAGTCCTTCTAGTGTTCCTGATTACACTTTCATATTAACACTCTTTCATTGTATTTTTCCTTTACAAATTGAATCCCCAGCTGTTTCCTCCTCTTTTCTTGTCCTTTTTACATATCTTTCTGTCTTTTATTGCCTGTTTTCATCACCTATTATTGTCAGTACGAGAACAGCCAATGTGGCTTGAAATGTTTCGCATAAAAAACTTAGTCTATGCAATTAATTGTCAATAATCTCAGAATAACCTTTATGCTAGCAGATGTTTACGTTCCCGTCACCTCACTTTGCAACGGTTCAGATCCACAACTTATATAAAGTAGAATATGTACAAGTAAATATGACTAAGTTGATTTAATTAAAAATATTTTTTATTATTAAATTACTTGTATCACAGTATCTCTCACAGACAGTAACCAGGATAGGTAGTCCCAGTCCCACTGTGTAATAAGAGATAGTTCCTGCCTCAAAAGATTAAAATCTAATTCTGCAGAGTTACAATGAAAGAACCTCCTTTGCAGATGTGTAAGGAACAGAAAGAGTGTAAGAGATTTTATCAACATCTTACAGTGGATTGCTGAGTATAACTTATACTATTTGAGGTTATAAAGATAGGTACTGTTTCTGATACGTTGTAGTAAGAATCCACGATTTCAAAACTACTTGCTTAAATTTGCTATCATTAAATCAACATTTTTCTAATATAATAACAAATAATAACTATAGAAAAATAGCAGTCATAACACCAGTATAACGTAACATAACGTAACGTAACGTAACGTAACGTAACGTAACGTAACATAACAACAACATACTACCATCACTTGCTCTGTGAGGCTATGAAGTAATGAAGCATTTCTCAGATATCCAGTTGACTGGAAACAACCTCTGTTCAAATTACTTCTTGGCTACCAGGACACTAATTGTTTGTCTTCTTTAAAATTTGCTCAAAATCTGAGATCTTTAGAATTTGCTCAAAATCTCAGATGTCATAAATGAACTCAAGGAACTGGCCTTATTTTTCTAACAGTGAAATGACTTCTCATTCATTGCCTATTCTCTGACAGATAAATGGAAATTCACAGCATGAATAAAAGGAGTACTAGGGTCACAAAATTGAATTATTTGATTTACAGAGAAATTAATGAATATGTAATAAAAACCTGAATGAGACACTTGAAACCAAAGTCACGAAGGGAATGGTGGTATTTGCATCCTGTAGTTTAGGTAGGATCAAAATAAATGATGCTCACAGACTTGCTATCCTACTCTTCTTGTTACATACAAACATGATGGTGTGTTTTACAGGACATATACATCAAATTTAAATTCTGCTATTTTCATAAGCAAAGAATTTCATAGTTTTTTTTTCTTTCTTTTTTTTTTTTTTAAATAAAGTGTTCTCAGCTTTTATTTTTTTCAACTAATATACATAATACTTAGATGCCTTTGATCCCATAATGCTGGGAGTTCCACAAAATAAATACTTTTATTTAAACTTGACTTAACAGAAACATTCATCAAACCATGACTTCTAGCAACAAGACTTTAAGACAGTGAATAGCTTCCATTAGTCCCCATTTGTTTTTAATATACATGTTATCCAGGAACAGCGGTTCATTTTGGATTTACTAGAGTTTAGTCTCTCAAATATCTGAATGAAAAGAACTGTGTTAGCCTTTGAATTCCTAGGTAATATTTAAAAGAAACCTAACAAAGACACAGCTTCACTACCACACTTAGTAGATACTAGTTTCAAGCAAACGTTTGTTATTCTTCAGTAAATGGGACTCACCACGTTCTTTAATTAGCAGTAATTTAAATTCTTGCCTGAGCTAGAATCAATGGTTAAAAACAATGTATCAGGTAATGTGAAAAATGCACAATAAAGAAAAAACGGACAGCAAACTGCAGATCATGTGGCATAGTTAACTGAAGGTGTTGCATGTATTTCTTTTTCAGAAGATATCGTTGTCCTTTCATAGACATACTTTAAACAAAACAAGTGGTAACAAAAGCTAGAGAAAGATGAAAGACAAATCTTAGAGCTCAAAAAGGAGGCAAACTACCAAGGATAGACACTCTGTGTGAAGAGTTTTCCACGAGTAGGTTCCCAAGATGCCTTGAAACACACTATATTAAAATTAAAACCACTTTTATATCCCTGCCATGAAGGTCAATCCCAGACATGATATAATTCAGGGATGCAATACCTATAATGTAATAGACTTCAGCACTTGTTCCTGGGAGTGCTATCTTCTTCTGGCATAAAATAAAGGTCTGCTATGTTTTTAACACTGTCGTGAAATCAGTTCTGGATTGCAACAGGAAAGAGGACATGTAGAAAAGACTGATGTGTTCCTTGCTGGCTGAAAGAAGTGTATCTATCTTCTGTGAGATTTTGCAAGTGACATCCCCATAATACACGTTCACCTGATGTGACACTACAGTGTCATATCCAAGATAGTAGTGAATCTTGGACATGATGGCTGAGTTGATTCCTCTTTCACCCTGCTCTCCCCATTCTCCTTTAATTCCTTGTCCAGCTACGATTCTGATATTCCTGCAACTAGATTACATTTTCTTTGGGGTTCTCATTCAACTCCTCAGGGAGGACTAAACGTGGGACAAATTTAAAAGAACACAAATCAAACATACCAGCAACACTGAAGAGCAATGGGACATAGCTTTAAAGCTTACGTTTTTTGATTTAAGGAAAACTTAAGAAACTGAAGCAGATAAGGTAAATTGCACAAATTAATTCAGGAATTCTGTGATGAAGTTGCAAAAATATTCAGATAGCTTTCTTCTGAGCTCTTATTAAGAACAAAAAACTAACAAGTTTCTATCCTCAAAGATAATTATAAAAATATTTTCCCAAGTACCCATATGTGTTACCATTCCTAAGAATGTAACACTTCACGACAAAATAGCAGAGTGACAGAAAATAACTGCTTCTGGACTCATTTGCCTTTTTCAGTATTTTGCACAGAAGTGCTACACACAGATGGAGAGTCTAGCCCAGGGTTAGGGAGCCTCCACATCAGACGTGAAGTCATTTCTCTCTATGTTCCTTCACAAAAAACATGCATAAAGATACATGAGCTGTCATACGCTGCCTCAATTATGATTCCTTTCCAGATTCACTACCTATTTTTATAAACTGGCAGAAAATTAATCATTTCCCACCCATATGAGGTTTTCTTTATTTCTCACCAGCCCATCCCGCGCTTTCACTTTTGTATTTGATGCTTGCTTCTTTCGTTGCTCTCCCTTTTGTTGTCTCTTTCTTTTTATACCTTTTCAAAGGCATCCCTCCCATTGTCCCTTACTCATACCCTGCTCTGCTGAAAATTTCTGCAGCAGCAAACCTTTTTTGAAGTGAGTGACAAGAGATGCTGCTGATTCAGTGCAGCAAGGACATGTGATACAATGAGCGCTGTGGGTGGTTTTCAAGTCCGTGCCAAAATATGGGCTGGCCTTAGTTTTCTTGTAAATTTCCTTAAATGACTGGGTTTGGTTCTTTGTATGAGGAGAAGCCAAGTTCAGCATAAAAATTTTTGCCAGTTTTGGAGAATTTCTACCTGTCTACAGTTTTGCATTTTTGCATACAATACTTATGACACAAAATATTCCTCGTCACGAAGTCAAAGGTAGCTATATACTATGAAGATTAGCTTCTCCAAAACAAACATATGTGAAGGACTCCTGAGCATACATAGATTTGTTAATGTTTTCCAGAAGAATCCAATAATAAACTAGCTCCAATTTTCTCAATGGGGAATGTCCACTTTGAATGGAAAAAAATCCCAATGCCCCAAATGAAAGAACAGTCCAAATCATAAAGGGTTTTTTTTGTGGGTTTGAATATGCTAGTTGAAATGACACTGCACCAGAAACTGCATGTGAACACGCCAATACTCCTCCACACAGTATATTCACATACAACGTAGGTTTTTTGCTCAATATACTTTATCACAACTATGCACACTGTTAGATCCCATTAGCTGTTCATTGCAAACTACATTTGGACTCTCATGGACCTCAGCAGCTACCTTCCTTTTTTCTGAAATGGTTCAAGGGAAGAGCAGTGAAGAACAATAGAAAGATATTTCTCTTACCCTCCAACCCCTGTGTCTATATGCTGAGAAATTAGAAAGGATTAGAGGAAACAAAACCATCACATTTCTAGCCTCAGAATTCAACTTTACTGCTTACTTACAGAAATAGAATACCTATGGAGAATATTTATATGTGAATTAGAGATTTCTTGAGGTGTTCTGAACAGTCCTACAAGAGGCACATCTACTATGAGAAAATTCTCTATGCCCTGAATCCATATAAAAAAATTTTAGGCATAAAAGTCTTATGCCAATGTAAATACCAAGTTCTGACCTAATCCCTTCTTCGATTATGCTAAAACTAAGAAAAGCCACAAAGAAATATATCACAAAGTAACAAGTCACCACAGGTGAGTCGTTGGGCATGACTGTGATTGTGCCCCTTCCTACTCCATGGCAAATGCAAAATTGTTCACGTAAGAAAAATATCTAATGAAATAGCATTGCCTTAGATAGCTCAGTGGATAAGCAGGTGCTATCTTCGAGATTTAGGTGATATACATTAACTTGTGTAAACTACCTTAGTGATAAGAGCAATGTTTCTTTTCACCTTGGTTTGCTTCAGTTAGGATGCAGTTTAAGTGAACATTATATAAGGTCACATTTTTAATAAAAGTATCCAAACAGTGTTTTATTAGTCTCACTAGGAAAGTTCTCCTATGTAAACAAAACTCACTCATTGCCTTTCTTTTACCTTTTTGGCCAACAGAACTTTGAAAACAAGGCAGAAATCAAAAGAAGTCACGTGAGCTCCATTCTTCATAATTTGTAATTATATTTCATGGTCTGAGTGCAAAAGTTCATATGAGACTTCCTGTTGGACACTACATCAATTTTTCAAAAAAAATTGTTTTTTTTTTATATCAGGGGATGAATTGTCTGTTCTGTGAATAATGATTGTTTTTTCCTACATTTTCTAATGCCTGCTATGTAACATTGGTGTCATAAAAATCCAACTTTGATCTTGCTACACTGTAGTAAGCTGAAAATCAGGGGCTGAAATCTGGCCCTAAGGAAGCATGTCTTTCATTATGAACAGGATCAGCGATCAGACTCTGCTTTACCAGTCGTTTTTCCCTCGGTCAGAAATATGACCAAGGAAAACACAGCATTTATAATATATTTTTTTCCTTACCAGTGATCAACCATGTGAAATTCCCAGAATCTAAATATCAATATAAATTTATTATCATGGTTACAAATAAACTCATTAATTTGGCATCTTAATTACAAATAACAGTTCTAATCCTGGTAGGATCTGTCTAACTTGTGACTTCACAGAAGGCAAATGACCATACGTCTTCAAAATGTCTTCTTTTCCGCAATAAGAGGTATGAAAAAGATATTTCATTATTTTAAATTCAGAATGTATTTTACCCCATTGCCTGTAATGTGTTCATTGCACAGTATAAGAGGGTGGGCTTTTTTACTTGTTGTCCATTACATTATCTAGCTTAGAAACTCTTAGATCTATGTTTTGTTCTATGTAAAAGCTAACAATTAAGGAGTTTAAACAAGCAGGATTTTTTTAATGATTAGTTACTTCCGGCTGTGAGTGAAAGAGCTACAGCTGAAAAGTATCAGTACAGAGAAGATTAAGTGATTATCTCAGAATTATTTTGAGATTTAGATATCTCAGATAGCGAAAAAGGAGATCCAGTTTATTGAAGCAAGACTTGAGAAAGGGAAGAGACGGAAGAAGACAAGGAGGAGGAAAGAAGAACAAAAGACAGCAGAAAAAGTATTAAAAAAACATTAATCTTCATAACATAGGAAGATAGGGAATAAAAGATAAGACAGAAAACAAAGTGGAAAGCACCAGCTAAAGAATGAGAATCTGATTTTATTATGCTGGTTTTAATATAGCATATTAAACTGTACTTCAGTGGAACTACTTCTGACATACACAAACGCAAGATGAAGGGGGTGGCAATGTGAATTGACTCGTGTGCGTGTAGAGAAGCATACAGAAAGGCTGTACAGAAACCGATGGTGATGCTTCCTCCAGAGAGGACAAGTTAACTTTTTAGAGCTCCATAGTAACAAATATCCAAGAACGTTTGCACGGATTTCAGACATCCACCTGATATTTATTTCCAGTCTTCTCACAAATGTTTCAGAGATTTGTGAGCCAACATCCTTTGATCTCCTGCACTCATGTCGTGCAAAAATACACAATGATCACTTTAACTACCTGTGCCTGCAGGAGAAAAATTGGGAAAAACAAATGATTATTATTCCCTCTTATGAATGTAGGACAAAATAAAGAGAGATTGATTCACACAGGAAGCATGGAGTGGAGCTGACAACTAAAAGCAACCTACCTCAGGTACATACAGGCCAATAGCACCTCTCCCACAACACTGCTGTTCTTCACAATCCATATATCTACTGAATAAAACCAAAAAATGATCCTAAACTGAAGTTTCAAAAATTGAACATCCTCAATGAACAGCCTCTGAAATGTCTGATTTTGCCCACAATGCGCTCACTAGAAGGCTTTTATATTCAAAAGCAGTCAGAGTATTTGCTAATTCCTGGTACTTCAGTTAAATGTTCAGGACTCTGATACCTAAAGAAGAAAAAACAGTTGGGAGTGGGTGGATTCTTTGTTTTCTTTCAAAAATTGCGAATTTATTGAGAAATGACTACTAATTATATCAGGTTTCTACTAAAACAGATAATCTGTGTAAACTACAAGAATTTGCACCATCAAATTGTCCTGCCAAAGCACTTGCCACTCAAAATATAGTCTAACTTAGTGCTCGTTTAACTTCTCGCGTACAGGTGCTGGTCTCTTTGTAGCTATGGTAATGCTGCTATTAAGGGTTTAGTGTTTATTATTACTGAGTTTAAATGCAAAGTAAGGTTTTCTACTGATTTTCTCTCATAACAACATTGAAGGAAAAATCTCACAGTCATGTCACAGATGTTTTATATATCTATGCTCATTCAAGTGCATTTGAGAGACTGACATTTCAAACAACTAGTCCCAGGTCCTTGCACAGAAAACACTACTCCTTTATTTAAGCCACAAGATACCAAAGTGCTCTCATCACCAATCAGCCACTATTGAAACCTGATATTACTAGATAACCCAGTGTAACTTAATTTTAAAATAAATCTTTTTTTTTGGGAGGGAGGTGCAAAATCTTAATAAATAACTTGCAAAAGTAAATAATCTAGCTTTAACATGGGAACTGCTACCTATTATAACACAGGTAACAGGAGGAAAAATACATTTTTTTCACATCTTTATGACAATGCAGCTTGAGCCCCCACATCCCCAGTTTTCCCAGTGTCTACAGTATGACACCGATGCTCTCCCCTAGTTTTGCAAAGTAAAAATATACCAGCTACTCTGAATGAAGTTCTGGGGATTCAGAGTATTTCATTCATTTCCCTTTTTTCGAATGCATCTTGTTCTTACAATGTACTACATGAAATGTGAGAACATCTATTTACCTCCTGAAGGGTCACAAGTGGTTAAGAAATCAAACTTTTCTCCTGGTATTTTTTCCTCTGTCTGGCACTGAGAGCACTGAAAGACAGTCAATTGAGCACATCAGAGCATGTGTAAATATTTGGAAATACTTCTCTTTGATTACTTTTTTTCACTTTCCTGCACTGATGTTCTTTCCCATTGTTTATGCTATGCATAGTATGACTCATTGAACAATTATTTTGCAAGAGTATCTTCCATCAGAGTCATGAAGGAAATGAATGATGATATGTTTATTCTTACATACCCTTACAAACTGTCTTAATTCCTTAATTGCATTTTTTCTAATGTTCTCTTACTAAAATACCTTAGTTGAACCTTCTGAATGCAGTGTTTTAAGAAAAATCAAGATGAAGTTTTATAAAATTTTGGGTCGCGATATTGTATATTTTTTTTCTCTCTTCTTTAGAGGCTGGATTTTAAATAATGTGAGAACACTTTCTGTTCCAATCTTCAGTGATATGAAGAAGTATGACAAAGATAATAAAAAAAAAGGTTTGCAAATCTTAACAGCAACCACAGAATCTGATTGCAAAAAGTGCTGATTATTATACTCCTGCCAAAATTAATATGGTATATACTTAAGACTTAATAACTGACTTTATCAGATTCTTTATATCCCGGTAATAAATTGCTTCATTAGAGTGCATCACTTTTCTAGGATCATATTTTAAAAACTAATGGTAATATTATGCTAAATTCAGAAAGAATCACATTTACTGGGGATAGGTATCCAGTAATGCCATCTTCTTTCCCCTTTTTGCCATCATAAGTATGTGCAGTGCTAGTTTCTTCAGTAAACAGAAGTTTAAATTAATGCAGCATGTCATATTGTCAGCTTGGTAATCTTTATAACATAGAGATGGGGTTGAGAAGAAGTAAACAAAATGCTTTAGTTGGAACAGTGAAGCATCCACTAGAGATGTCTCCAGGGATCCCCAAGGTTTTATCTTACAGCATTACATTGACAGGTACACGTTTAAAAATCTATTTCCCCCAAAATGAGCTGCACCATCTAGACAGGTTGTGTTTGTACATGCACATGTGATATTTGCAGTGAAAACTAAGTATATCATGATTTTGGAAATGAGAAACAGAAGTGACTTAAGCATGGTGAATTTCTGAGAGTTTTTCATGCAAGACGTTTCAATGTAAGGACTTTTTTATTATGCTATATGCCTCGTATTTCAGCTCACTTTTAGTGAAAGTTCATGGCAAGGGGTGACTTGGGTTTATTTTCTGCAGCTGGAAACTCATACAATGGGAAGAAAGCAGTTTTGTTACCATGTTTGCAATGATCCATGAAAAGCTTTAATAAAAAGGATCCAATTATTATAACATTCTATATATGAGGGAATAGTCCTTATGAGAGATTTGCGTCGTTAAAAGATACGTTTTACAACAGTATTGTTTTAGTAATCTTTATAGTGCAGGGGAAAAAAAAAAACCCACACCAAACACAGGCTGTTGGAAGGATTACTAGGTTAAATTGTTCCAGCCAGGATCAGGAATAAACCAGCCTCATTGCAATGCGATCCATGAGACTTTATTTAGTTCAGATTTATGTACTTTTCCTGAGTGAGTATGGGCAAATCATTTTATCAGCTGTGCTTCTCGGGTGATGTGTATAGATTCAGTTAATAACTGTGAAAGATAGCAGAAAGATGAACAGATTTTGAGGTTTACCTAATTTGAGCAAGATGATTAAAAAATACATATAAAGATAAAACAAAGTCTTTAATCTTTAGCCAAGAAGAAAAAAAAAAAAATCCAGTATCTCAGGATGTTTTATGGTAGAAATGGAAATGAAATATGTGAAGAAATCTGTCACTCCAGAAAAAAAAAAAAATTAAAGTATACGTATCTAAATGATTAAAGCCTGGAGTGAAGTTCAAAACGTGAGTCAGGCAAGGAAAAAAAATTTTTTTAGGAAACTCTGCCTTAATTTTTTAACAGAGGCAATAAAAATGGGTGGTCTACTCCAAATTCTAGAACACTACTGAAAAACTTCCCTCACTGACTCGCATTATTGACATGACTCCTGCTCCGGGCTAGATGACTGCTCCAAACAGCTTTCTGCAAATATTTTGGTAAACTTTAAAACTATTTTACAGTTTGGTTATGTTTGCTTTTCTTTTGTGCTTTTTCCATTAGTGTTCCAGAAAAGGCACTTTAATTTTCAAAATGTAAGAGGAAGACAAAAGTGTTACAAACATATGTATTAATATTTTCTTAATCACACCACAGTACAATCTACAGATTATTCCCCCCAGGGGAGAGACAGGCTCCCAGTGTTACTCAAAATGAGTAATTTGTCATTATATAAGATGAAGAAAATACATGAATGTAAAGATTTACACTAGGAAAATGTGGCCATTATAGAAAGCTTTACAGAGTAGGAAAAAGATTAAGTGGCTTGGTACGACATTGCCACTATCAAGCAAAGGCACACATATGGACACATATAAAGATCATTTCTTAACATTATCCACAGAAATGTCCTTGCTTAAAAGAATGTGTCTCTAAACAACTCAAGGATATGACAGAATTTCTTTTCTGTATGTCCTGGGGAGAAAGAATTAATTAATTTCTGTTCCCACATCACTTCAGACTCTGCTTACTACCCCCAGCCACCAGCCAATGGCGCACAGAAAAAGAGACCAGCACCATGAAAATTGCAGAGCTCACCTGCAGCTAAATATAACAGATAATTACTAGAGTCGCAAGTCAAGGTTCTTGTATGGGAGTGGGCAGCTGCACCCACTGTAGCCACGATGTCTTGTCAACAAAGTAGGTACAGCGTTGAGACTGGGCTGCCTGACCATTTGTAGTGATCCTTACCGGAAGACTATTGCACGTGGAGGAGCTAGTGATCTGTGTAAGAGTTAACCTGAGCACGCCCAGGTCTGTGCTGTGCTGCACAATCCCCTGCCTGCAGGACAAACTCAGCCAGCTTGTCATAACAGAGAAGCCTGCAGGCAGCTCCCCCTTGGTACCGACAATTACACCACCTGCCTGGCCTTGCCTTTATCTAACAGAGCATTAAGAAGTTCTCCCGAGAGCATGACTGTAGAAATGATTAATAGAGCTGTTTCCTTTCAAGAAAATCCTATAATCGCTTGAATGACTGAACGAGGAGAATCTCTGCTATGGAGAGGGTCTGCACGGCATGCATGTGGGTCAGAGTCCTGTTCAACACTACGCTGCTTAGGGATCCCAGCATCTAAAGTGATGCAAGATTACCTATGCTTTTCTCCTTTTACAGTGTTAACTCTAAAGAATAGCATTGCAAATGATAGCTTGCAGAGTCTGAGTGCTTTTCTTACTGGGATCTTAAACCAGCACCTCCAGGCAAAAATCATCATTGGAACTGGAAGAGGCAAGACGTGGGGGAATGCCTGAATAATCTCTTACTGGCATAGCAGTTTGGGGCTTTCTAAAGCTCTCTGTGAATTTGAGACACACCGAATGAGTATTTTCTGCCAAATAAGAACTACAGCACAACCACAGAGCACCAAAATTCCAGGCATTTAAAACAACAAAAGAAATCCAGATTTCTAAACCTGAAGCAGAGGAAGGGATGAAATTGTTCTCTATTCACCCTTTCTCTAAAAGTCCCGTGATCGAGGCAGTACCAGACTTTGATACCCTGCTTTCACATGGATCAAAGCACCTGTGCACCAAAGAAACTGGATGCTTCTATGCATTGCTTCTCTTTGATTTATACCATGTGGTTCTCTGCACTGGCAGGACAGCAACTTGATAAACCCAGGACGTCTGTTCAGTAACTGGTTCTTTGATTCCTAGACACAGAAAGTCTTTTCTTATTGTTTGGGATCTGTAGAATTCTTCTTTCTTTGTCATTACAAATGCTAAAGTGTCTGAAAATGAGCAAAGCATTTTGTTCACGTGTCCTGAACCCCCAGACACACTGGGGGCTAAGTCCTAACAGTTACTTGCAATCTTTGTACTTCCAGGTGGATTTTAAATTATGTCACACAAGGTAATAATTCAAACTGTTTTATCAAAATTTTAGGATTGGATTATCTGGCATCAACACAACTATAAATAAAAAGTACCTAATAGAGAGAACACACATGGGATTTACACAGACCAGAATTTGTAACAGACCAGAGTTTGGTCCCTAGAGAAAAAGCACTTCAGTCGAGACTGTTAATGAAATAAGACAGCATATGAGTCAAAAGGCAAAAATCAGGAAATCATGGCAGAGCCTGCATGACATCTAAGCTTTGAGGAAAGTTGCAGGGAGCTATGTGGCACGATGAGTCAAATCAGTGTATGGACTTCTCATTGCAGAGATCTAAATTTTCTCACAAAAATAAGATATCTTGGTTTAAGCATGCTGATATCTGCACACATGCAAACACACCTGTCTACTCTCCTCACACACAGAAGGGAAAAAAGCAAGTTTGGAAAGTTAAGATAGAACTTTAAGAATTTAAATCAGAAACTGAGCCAGTAAAAAAAATTATACATTTTATAGAAAGTTTTGGAGACTACATTGATTATACAAAATATTAATCTTCTCCATCATACTATGTAATATTGAGACTTTGGGATTAGTGGAGAACAGTCTCACATGGGGAAAAAAAAATTCTTATGCTTCCTGTTCAAAAGCGCAATTACTGAAAACTACCGGAAATTGAATATAAACAAGGTATGAGAGTCAGTGATTTTATTATTTTTTAAAGGTCACTTCTCCCAAAATGCTATCCGCTTGTGGGAGCTGGCTCTCCCAGTCTGTCTGTCCAGTGCACTGCCCTTCTACTGCCACAAACATGGTGACCCTTGCATTCCTGAGCATTTAAGAGGAACCAAAGATTATGCTCAGGGAAATTTTTTGTGGAAATGGGAACTTTTTGTGCAATGTTGGTAACTTAGTTTGAATCCTAAGGTAAATTCTTACAGTGTGGCTGTTCAGAGTCCTAGGAGAAAATTCCTATCAGCCTGTCTAATGCTGATCATGCCTACAGCTAAATTTACATGGAGTCTGATTATTTTATAGATGGTTTTAGAATTCTGTGCATAGATTGTAGCTAACTCAATTTCTCAGTATTTTTCTCTACTATCTTTCATCAAATGAAAGCCTAGACAGTTAGCATATACTAAACCTTATAAAAAATACTATCCTTGTAAATTTTTTCAGGCACACAAGAACATTGAAATCTCATTTAAATTCCTATTCAGTATGTAGAAACATCAGACTTCCACAGGAGTAGAAGCCATTCATATTACATAAGCATTTCAAAGCTTTGCTAGCACTAGGCAAGCTCGAAGTTGTTTCTCCCAAAAAGTGGAGATTTCAGAAGACATTAACAGTTACAGAAGACTGTTCGAGTAGTGTAATTCATAAGGAAAACGGTAAACATTTAAAAGAGGTTTTAAAATATAATTAATATTTATTTGGGAACATGAAAACAATTTAAAATAAACTTTTCAACATTTAATTTCAAAGCTATATTTTTTCCATTTCATTTTTTATTCTTTTGCTGATAGGTTTTTTATAATTAATATGTCAACTTGAATAAAAATTTTAAGTGGACTAAAAAATAGGCATTGTTATATTTTTCCATTCTGTCAAAAATAATACTAAAAATAGTTTGGTTCCATTTGGCCTAAGTTCTTCCTAGTTTTTCAATTCACCCCCTAAATTGAAAGAACACTATTATTCTTTCAGCTTTACTATGAACACCAGGCTCAATGTTTTTTAAGTGGTTCAGCATTAAAAGCAGCAAAAATGTGCTGTGAGTTACATTTTTAAGCCACAAGTACTGAAGAGGTATTGATGAATGTTTATGGCTACTAAAGGAGTAATGATATTGCAGCACCTACATTAGTTCAAAGACTCTCATTATAGTTAGCAATGGGAGTTTTATGCAAGTAAAGTCTGAGTAAAAACTACAGGAAGGAGACTAGAAGAACTGCAATTCCTTCTAATGAAATTCAGAAGGATGCTACAGCGTAACTACCACCAGAAACATATTTTGATAGCATACTTTGGGTTTGAATGTCATGCACATATTTTACATTTTACCTATATTGGGATACAGAACAACCCTGATTTCTGTAACTTCAGCATCCTTTGAAGAGTCAACTATGAAATATTAAGCTATTTGCAAGGCAAAATGGACTGCAAGAACAAGATTCAGTAGCAGGCATGTGACTTTTTATATAAAAAATTTATATCAAATTAGACTTCATGTTTAGAAAATCTAGTAAAATATCACAAATTCAGGAAGAGTGGGCAGGTAATGCTGACTCACAACATTTCCATCAGAACAAAAAGATCTTTATAAAATTGAGCCGGCAGAAATCTATCATATTCTTGCCAAAAGTGCTAAAGTTATTATTTACTGCTATCTAAATAATTTATGCAATTTTGTAATTACTAGTACAAGTCCAATTACATACCGTATTCTAGGGTCGTACCAGCAATATAAACTGTCCCCTGAAAAGGGACTGAGAAGACAGAAATGAGAGGGAAGAAANTTATTTTTTAGAACCGAGTTGTAAGAAATGTAAAAACCCAAGGGTAGCATAATTGGAAAGTGAAGCCTCCTTCAGATTCACAACATTAATCTTTGAATATCCATCTGAGAATTTTGTTCTCAGTTTAATTCACAGACAGTGAGGTTAACATATACAGCGTGTAGCGTAAAATTACAGCTAACAAACAATACAGCTACATATTCAAATGAAATACCAGTTATTTTGTAGATTCTATATGCACAAGCAGCTCACCCACAGACACTCCAATCTACAGCTATTCTTTCACTTATAACTTCTGGTGCTTCTTAGTATTACCGTTCTTCTTCTCTCTTCTGTGAAGCTCTTCACAAGTGTTACAATGTCTTGTGAAAACCCTACAGAAGTAACTGTAAATCAGCCCAACTTAGCAAGCTGGAAAAACAATGGATCTTGTAATCACTGAAACTGCACAAGTAAAAGTTCGTGGAGCTCTCTGGAAGCATAATGGTCCACATTTATGGTTTTTGGTTTATGACTAAGGCTCAAGAAAAAATTCACATTCTAAATTATCTGTATAATGGAAGAGTCTCATAATTGAAATGTTAATAAAAGAGAAGTAATTATACAGAAGAGGAAGAAAAGGAAAAGGTGGATGGGTGGTGCAATATGTCAAAATATCTGAAAAAAAATGTCAGTGAGATGTAATTTGATAAAAGAGTGTTGAACATCAGTTCTCTGGTAGAGAGAATAGCAATTAAGAGGAATATAAATATTAGACATGAATTCCTATATGGAGGAGGTCTTGTTAAACACAAACCTGTTCTATACTTGACCATACTCAGGTTTACTTAAGGAAACCAAGTCCAGAAGTCAGTTTTGCCATCCTTACATAAAATATTCAAACCCACAAATTAATTTTAACCTTCAAAGAATCTGTTTTATTTCAGGCACATACACCAAATATGTCATTTAAGTAGTAAGGAAGCTCCTACAAAGTCAGGTTTTCAATACCAGATGCTTTATAGATTTTCTGGTTGAAATTTTTAGACTGAGGACACTGAAAGTTAATTAGCTTACTTTTTTTTTTTCTTTTTCCCCAAATTAGTAAGCACCTACACCTATTAAAACTGTAAAGGCAAAGGAAACTGTTTGCACAAAGATGTTTTAAAAATATATGTTCATAAACAGTATTTACCATTTACATGGTCAGCATTCCTGACCATTCTCAAGTGTTTTGTCTT
>VXBH01008603.1:1109-73788 GCA_013400035.1 Rynchops niger | reverse complement strand
TTTTTTTTTTTTTTTCCAGAGGGTGCATTTAACTCAGTGTTATACATGATTGGTATGTGGCTGACTTTTAAATTTGACAGAAAAGCTGCCATGTGGCTGAGCTATAGTCACTGCAAGATAAGAAGTGTTTGCACACTTGCTTAGCTTGTTCTGTTTATATCTGCAGGATAAAAGATGTCACATCCATTATTACTGTGCTTAAGCACAAAGAAGCAAAGAGAAACTGTACTATACTCTTGTTAAATGTCCATTTAGCTGTTGCAATTAAGAAACAACATACAATCTAACAGTCCTTATTAATGCAGTTCTTGAGTGTTGTACAAAAACACGGCCTCTCTTCAAGATTGCATACATCTGAGGTATACTTTGAATCAGTACTAATGCATGTTTATTGTGTTCTATAGCGTAATTTTGATAGAATTTCACTATGCAAATGATATCTGGGGATTCCTAAGTCTCCAGGTACATTTTGTGGGCTTTTTTGCCTCCTCTGGTTCTGTTATTACCCCCCTTTTTTCAGCTTAGTTTTCTTCCCTCTTCCTATCCAGAATGGCTCTACTGGATCCTAGTACTCATTTGTCTCACTTTCTTCTCTAAATTTTTTAAACTTTTTTCTCTATGTTTGTAAGAAGCAAATATTTGGATCATTTGTGGCGTAATTAAAAAAAAAAAAAGGGGGGAGAAAAAAAATGTAATTATCATATATAACAGGTAGAGACATCTGATTTTAGATTTAAAAAGATACTGGGGAAAAAGAAAATCTTGCCTTTTCCAGTTTCCACCCAGTCATCCTCTGGATCTGCTCAAGGCATTTAAATTCCATGGAGGTGGGAGAGGTCCAGGAAGCGCAAGACCTAAGGAAGGAAAGGATGGCAGAATAAACTGTAATCTCTACTACTTGTGTGATTTCTAACACAAACAGATGTCCACATATCATATCAGAAGTCTATTATACTAAGTACATGGAAAGAGAAACATCCTTAAAATCCTTGATACATCATCTCAAAAACATGTGATTGAAAAAGATCAAAACTGAATCTGCAGAAGGTCTGAAATTTCCAAACAGTAAATATTTAGAACCAAAAGAGACAAACTAGAGATGTTTCATGCTCACTGAACGTGGAAGAGGTTTCTAACTCCTTTAAGTTAAAATCAGGAAATCTAACTAAAATGCATGTAGTGAGGAAAAGGGGAAGGAAAGGATTTGAAGAATACCTAAGATGTATGAATCACAACTTCAGAATAAAGAGAGAGAGCTTATAGGAAATGGAGAAAAATACATTTTATAAATTAATAGATGCTGGATTAAAATGAGAATTGCATCTATTAAAATGGAGGCTGAATTCCTCAGAATAAATTTTTCTCACTCTCCCCACCCCCTTCAAAGTCTTTTATATAAACAAACATAAGACCCAGAGGTAAATGTCATTGTTTTGTGAGACTGATGCACTAGAGATGAGAGATCTCTACATATGGCCCCCAAATCAATAATTTGTCTCAGAATAATAGTATTCAACACTGGAACAAAGGCAGAGTAACTAACATAAACCTGGGCATGTGAGTTTTCATACCCAAACTGGAATAAAAACTTGAAGTGCTTAGCCTAGGAAAATAAAGGGAAGACAAAGAAAATAAGTCTAGGAACAGACGATCTCCATCCAGAGCCCTGGGAAAACCGTCGCATGAAATGACAAATCCTCCAGCAAATATTTTAAGCAAATCTGTTCAATTGGGAATGGTATCCCGTTAGCAAATACAGAAAATAATATAACAGCAAAAGAGAAAAGGAAATCCAGGCAACTAAAAGACTCAAAACGCACTAAGTGAAGAATAGTTAGATACATGGGTAAGATTAGGAAAAAATAAATTCAAAAGGATTTTACAAGAGACAGAATATGCCAAACCAATTTAATACTTCCGCATTACTTCATTTTGATATGATAATAGATTTTCTAGGCAAGAATAAAATTATGCATTTGTTTTTTCTGGTCTTCAGCAAATCTTTGGGTATACTGCTGAACAAAACATTATTGGCTAAACCAGAAATAGATTAGATTAATTAATAAATAAGACAAGGACCACAAAATAATTATCACCTTAAGTATCACCAAAGAGACATCTGAATAATTTTCTTTCAGACTTCACATATTTTCTAGAGAGCTTTTTACTTTAGTAGGATTCTAAACACAGTTTTCCATCAATGGAATAACATTCAGTGTTATAGTTGAGGAAAGCTTTTTTCTTAGCATAGAAACAATCATACAACATTTACTGTATCACTGCTTCAAACCCTCCTGGGGTTATGATTACAGGAAATGTTGTTTGTTTGTTTGTTGTTTGTTTTAAAAACATATATGCAGAAGACAAATGTAACAGACTAAAAAGCCAAAGGGTAACAATCCCTGGTGCATTTCCTATTTAAAAAATTATGTTACTTCTTTGTTCTTGCCATTATTATTGCCTACAGTGAAGAAATTGCTAGGAAGAAAACCTACACACATTGTACTGTACAATATGGTTTTAGCTTGTTTTCTCTTGCAAAGCTGCTTGCTAAGAGAAACCTCTAAAACAAGACAAGCCTGTATTAGACTGCATTTGGCCACCTTTTTGATCATCTTGTTCGTATAATGAAACTGCTCTGATAACTTGAAAAGTCCAAAAGTAGATATAACTGCAGTTTCTGACCAGAAATTTGCACTTAATGATTTTCAAGTGAAAATTAGCTGAAAGCAAACAAACAGAACTCACTGAGTATTTACTTGGAAGTCAGTGCACAAAGGACAAGAAAATAAACCCCACCAGAAACTATGGATGAGCTGTCCTATGTAATGTTATTTGACAGCAAGTTTTTTCTTTTTTTTTTTTTCCCCTGGGGAAATCAAAATACCCTGTCTTTTTCTTTAAAAAGGGACCAAGTGAATATAAGCAATACAGTTTGGATTAAGAGAGGTTACACTCTACTAGCCTTGAAAAAGTGAACTTTAAGAGATTCGCAAAAAAGCTTATGCCCTTTATAAATAGGATATTTCAAGGTCTTCTAAGAACATTATCTTTAATGGTGGCATCTCAGGGAATGTGTGTAATTAGTAACTTATGAAGATGTTTTTCAAAATAACCAAATTGATTTTTCAGTACATCAAGTATTTGCATATTATTTATTCAAAAGATAAGAATATAGCCCTCTAATAGGGTTGCATGTTTTGTATCATATATATATACACACACACACTATACTTATATATGAGGGTACATGTTGTATATGCAATTTCATTATCTAAATTCTAATACAAATGCCACCCTAGAAAGTTCCTGAATATTGGAATAATACTTTTCATGTTTTTTCTTATTTTTCTTTTGTTTTATAAAGACAAAGAAACTTGAATTTAAAGAAGCTGAGCTTTTAAATCATTAAGTACTTTAAACTTTACATTTTATTACTAGTACAGTAAAGCATATTATTGTGTAAAGTAATGTTTAATTGGAGAAGTGTTCTGTGGTGATCACTTTAAAGGGGAAGACGAGTAAAGTATTAAATTTCTAAATGAAATGACGCTACTGTAACAATGTTAGTTCATACATACACTACAGATATAGTAGTAGTCAGATGTAGTGGTAAGACAGTGCAGCTTTATACAAGTCAATAGTGCAGCTCTATATATGTCAATAACGTCATGTTCACATGCATTGAGGCCAAACTCATCCCTGTATTTTTACCACAACTATAACGAACTATAAAGTAAACACTGTACTGTTATAGTTATGCACAGACTACTCTTTGTTACTTGGTTATACACCTAATTAACCTTAATGCTACATGGTTAAGAGCTAGGAAATTCCACAAATCAGGCTTTCTCTGCATCCTCGATTCAGACCTTTTATAGGGTCTCTAATTACGTGGCCACTGTGACAGATGCACCCACTCTGAGTGAGTGAACAGTACTGTGGCTCAGGATCATCAACAAGTAGTCCCGACTGAAATCAGCCCTGCTGCGCAAACCGTGAGAACTATGCTAGGCTGCATCTTCTCAGGAACTCAGGAATCTAGGCCATGTCTTCTCGGGAGCTAATAGTACCAGCCCAAGCTGGGACTAGACAAAACTAAAACTGCTACATACACTAAAGTGGGGAGGTTTGACTACGAGTCAATCACTTTACGCTATAAAATCTATAGCCCCTTCAAGCCCATTGAGCTCTCCTGTATGGCAGCAGGATGCACGGCGCTGATCTCCTCCTTGAGCAGGAAGTCTCTCAAGGTTAATTCTCAGGGTTGAGAGACCCCTTACCTGGCATCTGATATCTATAAAGCGGTAAGCGACATTTCACATTAGGACTAAAAGTATATTGTATGTTAATGACATTTACACGTATCCAGCCATAGATTAATTCTTAGAAGTTTAGTAAGTACTAGTTTGACTGCTGTCTAACTCACTGTCAAAACCGTCGTCTAATCACCATCTAACTTCTCATTTAAATCATCATTTCAATCATTGTCAGATCATTGTTAAATTACTGTGTACCTAACGTTCAGTCACCCTTTGGTTGCCATTTGATTTTCATTCAGCCATTGATTAATTACCATTTGATAATTTTTTGATCATTAATAAAACCTTTTTAGTTGACTCCTAAACTGTGACTTCTTTTAATAATTCACCTGCAACAACATAGAAGTTTATGCCCAGAATCCTTGCCTCAAGTTGAACAGGAGGGAAAGTGGTCTGGGAAAAACTGAAAAAAATTTAGAGAATGAGACGTTTGTATATAAGACCCATCTGTTACATTCTTTAATGAAGCCAACATGGTATAGCTAATAAGGATTAAAAAGAGGGAAAGACAGCAGGATGGACACTGCTCTACTGTATCACATGCATGCCTGCTTCTTTGAGGCACTATCATTAAGTACAGTGGTACTATTTCTCTGCCATTAATAAGCTGATAAACATGAAGTTACATATTATCTGAAAAAATATTTATCCTAATGTTTATTTCTTCTAATAAATGTCCTAGTGTTGATGGCTGAAAAAGGAAGTGGGCAATATGTTATAATAAATGACATTTATTAGTGGAGGTAATGAAATCAGCTTTATTACTAATAGTAAACCCTAGACTTTAAAAAAAAACAACATTAGTTTATTTTGAAGAACATACATTTTTACAGGTATAAATATTTACTCTGTGGTATCTTAAAAATTCCTAGTTAATATGAGGTCTCACAAAGAACACTGGTAATACTGGATAATACAGTGCCCATACCATGCACTTCTGACTGTAAATGACAAACATACAGAGGACTCAAATTAGTTGTTCTGCAAACACCTAAATCCCCTGATTACCTGTTTAGAAAGCACCCATTCTCTTCTGCTGAGTAAGAGGGGTGGCTGACTGAAACTATACAATACACTCTACAGCCATAGGGTTGAGAATTGTCTTTCTTAAGCTTCAAGTCTCTGCCTATTTGGATACATTTGCAAAGGTGAATTCTTAAATTTTACTACAGCTGAACTATTTAATCCTTTTTTTGTATGCCCTAAGAGACCAACAGCTTTGTTGGCCTTCATCCAAAACTTTTTGCATGTAAATGTTCTTCTCTCAAGTGATTATATACATGCATATTGTTGGATGGAAGTACTGTCTGGCAACCAGACTATCCATCCTGTTACAAATTATGAGTCATACCTGTAGGGATAGATCCCAGGTATCCCTCCTCTCATGCACTGAACACCTGATATTAAATAGGGCTGAGCAAGCTCTCATTATCTCAGCTACTCACCTCTTACCTTGAGGCTGCAAGAAACTCCCTATCTTAATTCAGAAGAATGAGGAAAAGGAGAGGAAGCATCGTGGGCAACTTTTCCTTTCTAGTGACTGTCTGTACAGTGCAGTCCTACCCAACATAACTCTGAACAGCACCCACTGGCCAGAATGAGTGTCCTGAGAAGCATTAAGTAAAAACTGCAGGACTAAGGGCTCAAATGAGCCTCACCTGATGACTCTCTGGGCCACAATTACAGGTTCTTGGACCTTAACTCAAAAGACAGAAATGGAGATGCAGCATGAGGAGTAACAGGAACAGCCTCAAGCAGGTTTAAACCTTCTTCCAGACTGAGCGTTTTGTTGCCAAGGTTAACTCCAATTGTCAAGTGGTATTCTTGACTGATAGATGCAGAAAGGAGTTCATGGAAAAGAACTTGCAAATTCGTGTCAAAGCTGACCAAGTAGTTTCAGCTGAAACTACAATGATGAAATACTTTTGAAACATCACTTTTACTAATTCTAACACCTTTTGTGATGTAGCATATATAATATAACAAAATAAATGAAAACAACAACAAAATTTTCCTGTTTCCTATGGGTGAATGTTAGTAACACTGCCTGTAGAATACATCAGGATATCATACTGCAAGGAAAGGTCTAAAAAAAGAGGAGTTTTCACAAGGTAAATGCAAAGACAACTAAACTAGCAGGAGAAATGGAGGAAATGCTTTCATGGATGAATTTCTAACTCCAAATGAAACCTGTTTTTGATACATCGTATGAATAAATCAGCATCATGCTAGGGCATATTAAACCCTTGTGGGTTGATATTTCTCTCTGGTAGTTTCTCCCAATGGACAGACTACTTAAATGTTCTGTAAGCTAGGGAGATTGACATCTAGAGAGAACAACTTTAAAATGGTTGTTCAGGCACATTGAGACAGAAAACTCAAATTCATTTTTTTCACAGACATTAATTAAACCTCTCCTCTGTCAGAAAAGTTTCCTATATGTGAAGTTACAGAGTAGTTATCTTTCCCTGGTACAATGAATATTTAAATAATCCATGGGAAATGTCTCATTCAAACTTTGCAGTTTTTCCTCTGCTTTATACAATGTTCTTGCTCTTTCATTTCTCCAGAAATCTTAGACTACATGCTTCCACTGTAAGGGCCTGTTTTTATTATTTTTCAGTTCCTCCTGGTTTGTTTATACCCTCCAGTAAATACATTTTGCATTTGAAGGGCTTTTTCCATAGTCTGTGAAGACAGTTTCTCACCATAAAAATGCAAAACTAAGCTAGCTGTAGCACAAGAAAACACCTTTAACAGCAATGAAGCCTATGCACTCCACATCAGCAAAGATGCCTCAAGAGTAAAAGAGTAGATGCTAAAAGCAATTTAGCTCTGAAACCCCCAAAACTATATGTGCATGTGCATTCAAAATATATGCAAAAGGATTCTTACTTTTGACCATTAGAACTCTTTTTTGGGGGTCAAATTCTTATTTTGACTCAAATATATGCAGCAATTTTCTATTAAGTTGGCAATGGCCACATAAAACTTCCAGATACTAAATCATACTCCACACCCGTACTTTCTTCTCAGACAAGAAAATCCAGTAATATCACCAGGCATAACAGAAGAGCAAGCTCCTATAGAAGACAATGGGAACTGTGGAACCTAATTTAAATGATCCAAATTTCCTTTCTATAGAAATTTAACTCTTGTTATTGACTTTGCTGGAACTCAAAGGGAGAATTACTCCCCAAAGTCACAGGACTAAAATCTGCGTGCAAATGACTACTAAACATGGCAAGTACTCTCCAAATCTGTTTTATAAAAAAAGTAACTTATGCACTGCTCTGCAAGTTCACATTAGCAGCTGTTGAATTTAAAGAAGAATCAAATATAGGTGGACAGAGACTTCTTTAAAGTGCTTGAGAAAGGAACACTGGAAAAATCATGTTTAGGTGACATTGACAAAATCCTGTTTGTGCTACTAAGCCTATCACCTTCAAGAACACTGTATTCTTATATTAGATGTTACCTTATGAAAGTATCAAGGTCATTGTCAATTTGGCTTATTGTCAGTGGAAGTATTTGTCACATTAAGTCAACCTTAATTTGTGTAACCAAATTCTGTACAATTTCAGTGAGAATTGCTTATGTATACTGGGACATATGTTTCCCCCCCTCTTCATGCCAGTTACATTGCCCTTTGTGAAAAAACCAAATATGTAGAACAGGAGAAGGTTGAATGCGGATGTCAGTCTGAGACTGAGATCAGAGTCTTCTTTTGTTGCTTTCCTGTTATAACCAATGTTAAAATAGACTTCTATCATATATATAGTTTTCCCANACAAACAAACAAAAAGAGTATGGATTCCCATAAGAATTTAATTCTTCCTGAAGTTTTTATTTCCTTTATTCTCTGGGAGGCTCAGAAAGTTGTCTAATCTTACAAATAAAATGATTCTGTTGAGATTCATCAGTATGCATTTTAGGAAGACCTTTCTTCAGTCTCCAAAACTCATTTAATCTTATAATAACTAGGAATTTATGTTTCTTTTTCAACATGAAGAGACCAATAAACATAAAATCTCACAATTGTTTCTTTTTTAAAAATGTATTGACCAATAAATAAATAACAAAACTGAAAATGGAATCTTTTGCATGGAGTTAGGTATTAAGAGATTCTCTCTGCTACACACATTTCTTCGAGGCAAATGGAAAGAGTTTTCCACAAAAGGCACAGATCTGTCCCTACTACCCTTCAAGAGGGCAGGACAATGAAGCAAAAGTTGTACTGTTCTCCGTAAAATGAGATGTGTAAATATTGCTTATGATAGTAACAAGATTAAATCTTTTCTGAAACTCACTCAGCTCTTTTGGCTTTACTTCAAATTAAATCACATTAAGTTTTGCTCTGAACAGCTGATTTTTGGCTCTCATTTTAGCCATCTTTTTATTTTCTTTGTAAACTTTGTGAAAGGTGTTCACTTTCATGAACGTGTGAAGCAGATCTCTTATCTTTGAAAAAAGGAAGGTGCCAGGCCCTTGCAGATACTGTAGAGAACAACTTTAATATTTTTAATGTTTAATATACTGAAATTCAGAGATAATTTAAAAAGTGCCAAATAAAAGAGTAGGTTATTACCATATTAAGCTCTGCCTTCAAGAGCTTGAAGTGAAAACAGGCCAGACACACCAAGGAATGGTGTTGTACACCTTTTCTAGACAGAAACTGAAGGCTGAGTTTGCAGACTGAACACCAAATCCTGGCTTCTTAATCAGCCCTTTAATCCAGAAACATAAAAAGTTGAAGACAGAGAGAGGGACAATCCATGGATATTGAGTCTTCAGAAATATCTGCTATATTATGATTACTAGGCAGAGGCAACTTCCGATGACTAAAAACATGCTGTGTACTTTGTTTTGCTTTATAGTTCATCAACTGAATAGAGCAATGCTTTGAAATGGGGGAATTTATTAGCTAATATGGGGAATAAACACCATTGCAAAGTGAATTATCTCCTGAGAGCTCTTCCAATCTGTTTTTTCTTCTGCTCTTATATTAACTAATCACAAACATCCAATTTAAAAAAAAGCTAGTTTTTTATTTAAACAGAACATAAACAAGAAAATTATTCATAACCCCCCTTTTGCGAAACAAAGTGTTTAATAAATGAAACACCATGATCCTTGTTTCCTTCTGTTACCTCATATATTTAGATGTATTGAAAACTTTTTTGTGTGTTTGTACCAAAAGAACTTTCACCAAAACCAGTCAAGAGATTTTTTTTTTCTTTACCACCTTAATAGTTTATAATAAAGGACAACATATCCAGGCATGTCTTAGGAAAAAACGGAGTGTTTCTTCAGATTTTCTCTTAAAAAGAAAACTATTTAATCCTGCACATCTGCAGAGGAGTCAGCAGTGCCTCCTTGGGGGGAGCAGGGCATGGGGACAGTCCCTGGAGCCCCCCTTCTGAGGACTTCCCAGTGCAACCAGGCAAGGTCCTGCCTACGCTGCCCATCCCAACTTGGAAGACAGCTCTGCCTTGCCCAGGGCACTGGCGTAGGTGACCTCCAAAGAGCTCTTCCAAACTAAGCTTCTCCACGAGTCTACAACTCTAAACATAGCACTGACAGGACAAGTTATTGACAAATCTCACTGAAATTTTGTAAGTGACTTGTGCCCACTTGCCTTCAGATAAGGAAGGTCATCAGAAGTACATGGCTTGTTCATTTAGAAACTTCAAAGATACTGTTTCTTCAGTTTTTTCTTCAGACATTGGTATTAATAAAGGAACACATCTGCACTTATCTTTAAAATCCAATACTGGTAAGCAGGTCAGCACAATACCTACAAACTTTGAATTAAAGATTGGGGCTGCTTGTGAGCTGTAAGTAGCAATAGAGATGTAACTACCATTTAAGTTTTCTTTTGAAGAAAGCTGTCCCTCTCAGCTTAATTCTAATACAGACCACCAAAGAAGAAACTCTTTATTGTCTTGTTGCGCTTTTATCCTCTCACTAAAAAATCAAATTGTCAAGCTGAAAATACATGTGCACCTTTTCAAGGCATATGGAAAATCTTTAGAGCAATATATTTTAAGCATGTCTTATCTAGAAAGGTTTCCAAAGGTACTTAAAATGCTAAGATATCTATAGCCTTAGACGGACATCTATGATGACACAACCATCCTGATTCCTCACATTAGAATCTAATCCAAAATGTACATTAATACTTTTCATAGAGGCAATCAACTGGAAAATCCCAACTAAACTCATTAACCATCGCATTACCTTACCTCTGAGTACCTGCTTTCCTGCTTCATTAGAGCAAACCAAGTTTACATCAACTCTAGATCTGGTTCTTTATAATTCCATGTAATGTATTTTATGAACTAAAAAGGAACTCTGGGGATGAGGGTTCTGCTATTGCTATAGAGTTAATTGATTCTGAGAGCCAACTAGCTGCTGGCTAGTTATTTTAATGTGGAAGTCTATTTTAGTTAATGAAGAAAAAAGGAGCTAAGAAAGAAAGAAAAAAAAAAAAAACACAACCAAGCTGTGTTGTTCTCTCAGACTGGATCTATGAAGCCTCCATCTGATTCAGTTTGAGCAATTGAAAAAGGTTAGTTACCTATCGAAGATGTGAACTTCATGGAAGGTAAGACAATCAATTATTTCACACGCAGAGTCCAAGAGCCTTCATCACCACAGCTTAGAATTCCTTATCTAACCAGAAACAGGTGAAAATAAGTCAACTAATTGATATGACCTTATCAGTCAGGTTCAGAAGTGAGTTGTTCTTTCTTCCAACAAGGACACAGAAACATCTGCTTACATGCAAAGAAAAGTTGCAGCATTCAGTTCAGACCTTGGGCAACTCATAAAATAGTCTATAGTACAATGGATCAGAAACACTTTGAAGATGAGAGGATTTTTAGGTGTGCTAAAACATATGATGATGAGTGTAGGAAATAACATAAAAATATAGAAGTCATAAAGAAAAGTCATTAGGAAATCTAAGATGCTTGCAGAGGCTTAAAATTTCATTGTGACAAGAAAACACCACTGGCTGTTATCAAAAGTTAGAGACACTAAATTAAATCAAAAAGATGAAGCAACACCATAATAAGGCTTGTTGGAGATTACAGAGTTGCAGTTCAAAACTGAGAAAGAAAAGTCAGTGCAAGAGAAATTTGGTGAAAAAAAATAAGAGAAGATTCATTGTTCTGTCCATCATTCATTTCTAGAGTCCTTAATTTAACTTGGATGTGTATAGGAAGAGCTAGCTTTTATCATCACTTTCCGCTGCCATCCATTTGGAATCCCTCCAACTCTCTCCTTTTGTTCAGTGATAGCCTGCCTTAACCAGGTAAGATCCAAACAAAACCATCTGCCTGAGCTCACAAAGCAGCTAAAGTAATGCTTTAAACAACTAATTGATACTAGTTTCCTAGATTTCTGAATGCCTGTTATACTGCAAACACAATACACAATAATTTTTCTAGCAATAGGCAAAGGTTCACTAACAGAAAGGGAAGCTGCACTTTACATCTGCTGTTGTCCCCTCTCAGGATACAGCATCAGGCACAAATAACATCTCAATTGCACTTCATCTTCCCTGCCCCAAAAGGAAACTGAAAGGCTTAATCATAGAATCATAGAACAGTTTAGGTTGGAAGGGGCCTTTAAAGGTCATCTAGTCGAACCTCCCCTGAAATGAGCAGGGACGTCTTCCACTAGATCAGGAGGCTCAGAGCCCCATCCAACCTGACCTTGAATGTTTCCAGGGATGGGACATCTACCACCTCCTGGGCAATCTGTTCCAGTATTTCACCACCCTTATTATAAAAAAATTCTTCCTTATATCTAAACTAAATCTACCCTGTCTCATGGAATCACGGAATTTTTCAGAGTTGGAAGGGACCTCTAGAGATCATCTAGTCCAACTCCCCTGCCAAAGCAGCATTGCCTAGAGCACATTACCCAGGACTGCATCCAGGTGGGTCTTGAAAGTCTCCAGAAAAGGGGACTCCACAACCTCCCTGGGCAGCCTCTTCCAGTGCTCTGTCACCCTCACTGTAAAGAAGTTTTTTCTCATATTTGAACGGAACTTCCTGTGTTCCAGCTTGTGCCCGTTACCCCTNATTATAATATAAATATTATTTTTTTAATACTAACTAAACTTAAATTTAGTTTTAATGCTAACTAAATACTAACAAACTTAATACTAACAAAAAGTCACTGATAATATTTTCCCTCCAAAAACTGTCACCAGGGAAAGGAAAAATAAAGAGGGAAGTTATTAAAATGAAAACCTTTCTTACAGCTTTTAAGTTTTAATGCTTGAATTACTATCTCTTCCGAAGATTTCAGATTCTCAAAATGGCTGTTGTTTGCCATTGTGCTGGGACAAAGGGTAAATGGCATAAAACTCTGAAGCCTACAGCTCTGGGCCAATGTGTACATAAATACTGCAAATAAGAGAAATTTCTAGTAATAGAAATTTGAGGTGAGTCCCTTCCCAGGGACAAAAGTACCAGGATAGCCTCTGAAGTTCTGACTTTACACTGTGCTGATCTCTGTCTGTGATGTGGGAACACAGTTCAAGAAGCCTAAGCAAATAAATAAGGATCTCTCAGTAAGATGTAAGGAGAATTTAATTTGGAATTTTAAACACAAAGTTCAGTATGTAAATCAGAACAATATTCCATGGGTAAACACAGGAGTCTCTTATATTACAGTAATGTGGGGTGTATGAGATGAAGATCCAAAAGACTACTTTTTCCACTACAGGGAAGTGTGGGTTGTCCACAGTGTAACAGGATAGTTGGAGACGGGAGAGTAAACTTGGAGATATTACACTGATTTATCAATACAATACTGATCACATCTTGGGAGCTTGAATAAATACACTGCAGTCTTAGATAGATTTAACCATACTTTTAAAATATCTTTTGAACATACATATCCATAACCATATTGTCATATAGGAGAACAAGGATTAATTTGCACATATTGGTGTAATGTAGCTTCTAAAAGCAAGTAAGATATATAGAGTACTGTTATTAACAAATCAATATTTATTTTTGATTGTCATTTCATATTGGTTGGGCTCCTCCTGACGAGATGAGACCAGTTACATTGCCTTGGGAGTCATTTACAAGCTTGCCCCTTCTTTCCCCCTACCCTTCTTCCCTTAATCTCAAAGAGTAAACAAACTTCAGCATGTAGTAAATCAACAAAGGGCTAAAACAGAGTAAGTATATCAGGGGACTATGCGTATTACACCCTGCATGTTTTTAGTTCCAGTCCTCTTCTGCTGTCCTCCCAGCCAAGGGCCTCCCCAGCCAAAGGAGGCTTACCCCATATACCTGCCGCCCATTCGCTCTCACAACCTTCTCTCACCCTGACCAGCGTGCCTGGCTTTGCAGTCACATCCCCCACAGCCCTCACCCTGCAGGGCCCTACTGCTTACATGTCTCCAACAGGAACACTTGACACAGTACCCTATTTTGCTGCTATCAAGCACAGCCAGAGAACGTGGAGATGCACATTCTTAGTAGAGGTCCATGAGCTTATCATTGCTCAAATCTCCATAAATCACTTGTAAAAAAGGGGACATGAATGATCTACAGTGGTTCTAAGACACTTGAAATGACAACCTGGAAGGTAATTGTTGATCACCAGTGAAATACTGACAAAAAAAAGCATAATCATATAGCTAAAATACTTACAAGGTATGTAAGTTCTCCAAATTGTTTCACTTACTAAGAAACGCTTGTAAGAAAGAAAGAATGTGATAGTCCAAATCCACTAGATGGTAATGGATCTTGAGCACCTCCAGTATGATTAAGCTTGGAGTCACTCACATCATCAGCCTTTAGTTACCCTACGTATGAAAGATGAGTGACGATTTCTGGCCACTGAAGAGGCGATCACTTGCAGAGCGCAATCCTCATTCTGCATCACTGTCTGGAAGAAGCTTCCCTCCTCACCGCTTGCAAGGACACCAGCCACCTCAGGGAGGCATAAGGTATGAGTATCTCACATGACACAAGACATTTTCCACAGGCCCAGCACCCTTGGCTGTGTCCTGGATATTTCATCTAAATCCAAAGTTCAAATCCAAAAAAAACTCCTTTCCTACAAAAAAATCATTCAGCTTATAGAATTATCACTAAGTAAGCATTTATATGCTTGCAAACTAGATTATTTTTCTTTTAAATTAAATTAGCCACAGTGCCTATTTTTTCCCTCATTCTTTCTTCAGATGTCTTCCCACAATTTTCTAATTCCAGCAGTTGTTTTTTGTGTGACTGATTTTCCACCTCCTTCGCCCCCAGTTCTCAGTTTTCCCCATCTATTTTTTTTTTTTTCCTATGTTCCTGTTGCAGTCACCAGATTTTCTCTTTTCTTTGGGTTGTGTAGTGTGATATAACAAGGAAAACCTGCTGGAAAAGACACTGAGCAAGGGTGTTCTGTCAAAAATAAACTTTTTACAAATCTTATGTGAACAGAGTATCTGTATTGGAGAATCATTATCAAGTCTTTTTGAGGTCGAGGATGCTTAAGTAGGAATATTTCTTAATATGAGGTTAGTATTCAAATCTTTGGTCCATGCAAATTTTCTTTTACATAGACACACACACAGACACATATATATATAGGTGGTCCCCACTACTGCAAATGGAAAAGATTTCATGTTTGAATACACATAGGCATGCATAACGCAGTTATACAGTCTTTTTATCTTCTCACACAGCAAGGTCAACAACAACAAAATCAAAGTCAAGCTACTAATGACCATGATTACTTTAGTTCAGATATCTCCATACCTGACATTCAGTAACTAAATTCCTTCAGAGACCTATATAAACATCTGTAACTTAAATTACTTCAAGAGAAAGCTGCCAAATTATGGCTAGCAAAACACAGTTTACAAATATATTTATCTTGATCTTTATTATTGTACAGCCAAATGCTGAAATTTTATCAGTAAAATGATATTTCTCATACTTTATTTAATTAGAAAACTGAAGCAATCTGGGAGATGTATAATTCATTCCTTCTAGCAATAAATCATTATTTTTTCAAGTTTACAGGTAATGTATATAATACAACAATGAAGTGATTTTTTAGTGAAATAAATTTTATTCTGACAACAAGAACAGAAAGCAAATCTACCTGCAATTTGCTACATGAATATATATATTATACTTGAAATTATGAACAGACCTTGATTTAACCACATATACTGAGGCTTAAGATCATGTTTAAATTATGTTAACAAATTGTGGTTTCAAGGTCTCAAAACAAAAGGCTGTCAATCAAATCCCAACACCATTGAAAAAAAAAAAAAAATCAATGAGAACGCTGTAGCTATCTTGTCTGTTAATGAGAAAGTCAAAAAGTCTGACTGAGTATCTCACTGTAAGGTAGAAAGTGAGCAGAACTGAAAAAAAAAAAAGCTATAATGAACTCTGTGTTTGCTGGGATATTATTAGACACCTTTGTTAGTATTTGCTATAGATACTATTTGTAATGTTGAAAAAACCTTTTGATTGCCTGACAAGTATGCTCAAGGAGAAGCAAAGGACATAGGGTTTATTTATTTATCTATATTTTCCTTGTGTTTGAGTGACCACCCTAAAAGTGGTATATGAGTTGAAATATTAGGTACAGAGCAATAATGAATTCTTTCAGTTGAGAGAAACAATTCTTAACTGCAGAATTAAACCATTTGGTAGTACAGTCCCTTGGCATTGTTACAACAAAGGTGGATCAATCCAGTTTGGGATACTAAAACTTATTCTGTATCTCTACAGTCCCCCCCGTTATCATCTCATTGTTACCCAAATTCTTCAGCAGCAGTAACAGAGGAAGTTGAACTAAGCAACAATGGAAACTCCACTTCCTTCAGCAAGAAGCTTAAATCATCTCCTCAACTATAGCTTATGTTGAAATGTCCTAAACAGCAAAAACATGCTCAAAGAAATTAAAAGCAAATTAACTCTGTTTTAAATCCCTGTGTATTATCATACCCTGCCCACTGCAAAAAAAAAAAAAAAAAAAAAGGGTTTTACTAAAAAAAGTGAAATCTGAAAANAAGTGAAATCTGAAAATTTAACTTCAAAATAAAAAAAATGTATCTCTTATTAAAGTCTACATTTAGTCCACCTGCCCCCCTCTCTCATTTTTGGAGGCTTAACTCATGCTGACATATTTGAAAATGCTGTCCCTAAGGTGATTCTAATAGTGATTTTGGCAACCAGTGATTTACAAAAACAGAGCAGTGATTTTGAAACTCAGTATATGGGCTGCAGTACATTTTATGTAAAATTCACCCACTATTCAGTAAATAGTACAATAAAGATATAGTAAATTAGAGTTGTATAATTACTTAACTGCTAGATGAACAAGGCACTTTGACGACCTGTTTATATTGAAATAACTTCCCACTCTGGTACTAATGCAAAAAAAAAAAAAAAAACCAAACAATACCAATTTCATTCCTCTTCTCCTTACCTATCTCATTCCCTTCATCATATATGTACATATATCTCCACTGTGTCTCAAACAGCTTTCCTCTCGNGAAAAAAAAAAAAAAAAAAATTCTTCTTCCAAGTACCTGCATCTAATTAACTTAGAACAACCCTTTTTGGACATCTTTATCATATGATGTCTATGTATACGCACTAGGTGCCATGAAAATGAAACTACCCTTTGTCTACTGAGTCTAGACCAATGTCAGAAGCTGAAATATGAAAGGGTACTTTCCCTATGTCCAATAAAGACCTTGTAAGTTTCTCCACAGAAAATTTAAATATGAAAAAGGATGCTATTGAGTTTCTGAGAAAAGCTTATGACTTTGCCTTTAGCTAAGCTGTTGCTACTGTCCTCATATGAGCTGTGTGAGTTCTTCAGACAAAACCTCTCTAAAAGGGTTCAGATATATACAAAAAGCATGCGATGTTCTGTAACACCACAACAAATCTCAGTGACATTTTTGCTAAGAAGTATTCTAATTGCCCCCGTCGTTTATAACAAAGTCACTTTCTCCACAACTGGCACCTAAACTTCATGGCTTAAGTAATCTTCAAAGGCAAATAACTGTTCACTCAAGCTTTAGAAGTTAGATTTCCTAGTCAGTTTCTTTGCTTTGATGAGATGGTACTTCATACAGATCTCAGCATAAACCCAGGGTTAGCAAAAGCAATTACAAATATCTTTTCACCAAAAAACAACCCCTGTTTGTGTATTCTTATTTGTATGTAGCTTTTTTCTTTTCATCAACAGTCACATGCAAATAACACCTGTGCATAGATCTGAGGAATCAACGGAAGAAGAAAGCAGTGTTTAATACTTGAGGTCACCTGCCCATTACCTGAAAAACGTAGGCTTTGTTTGAAGAGTCGTACGTACAATCAAAGCATTTTTAGCATGAAAAAGAACTTTTCTTTTTTTACGTAATGTAACATTCATTTATGCAATCCTTTCCCCAAATTGTGCCTTCACAATTTTCTCAAACCCTAAACAGCTTCACAGTCTAGTGTAGTCAGTAAGCACTAAAGCAATCATATATAATAAATGTCTAGTTAGTTGCTTTGCATTTAATTTAGTTCTTATACACAAGGGAGTAGAGTTAAATAGTTTGGGATCAACAGATACTTCACTAGCTTAATGCTACTTATCTCACTTTAAGATAATCAACAAATACAAGATCTTGGAAAATGAATAAGAAATTGATGCTTTGTCCCTAGTTCTAGAAAGTCAAAGAAGTGTAAGAAGAAAGTGGAAAAAGACAGTAAGCTCCTTCAGACGTTTTTTTCAGTATCAACAACTTGTCCGACTTTCAGAATCGTTTTTTGACCTATTCGATTGCGTTTATCCTCATCACATAATTGACATGTTGATATGTTAACACCTGTCTTCAGGCTGTATTTAGATTTCTTTAGATTTCAAAAGAAAATACACTTAGATTTTTTTCTGTGCTGCCCTTAAAACATAGAAACATGTTCCTCTCAACCATTCAAATAAAAGATTTTGTTAAAAAAAAAAAGTTCTGCAAATGACTTAACTCACATGACGTGTACTATAAGTAAGCACGTAACTTACCATGGAACATAGATCTTACAGCAGAGTTAATCAGAGAGTCAGTGTTTGAACAGACAGGGTGCAATTACCACAAATAGCAAGATGGAGCCTGCTTTACATTTCTGCGGGTTCCCAGACAAATTCAGAATGGGGTTAGTACAGGTCTCAATGCTGTATTCACTTTCTTCCTTGCTTTCTCCTAGGTTTCAATAAGCACTTTCAGTCTGTTGCTCTTTATTCTTATTTATGTAAATTTCATTTATCTTTTAGTCACATTTACACTTCTTACTGTCGTAACTTGAAATATTAACTAACACATTAATTTTTCCATCTTGATTTCAGTATTGTTTTCTTCCTGCATGCATTATGTAACAACTGTGTTCTACGCTGCTGGCAAAACCAGGAATTCTCTGTAGCCTAGTTGCAATTCATTCTGGAAAAGCTGGATTATCAGATGACCTCAACAGTGAGCAACAAAAGCCAGTGATAAGTCATTCTTTGCTGTGTTAAATAGGATTGATTTTCAAAGCTTCTCCTCTCTGTTGATCAGTGCTGTAGCAAGATTTTATAAGGCCTCTGCTTTCCTCTTAAAATTCTCTTGGGAGCCCTTTGGTGCCCTGCTCTATGCCCTGCTCACCCACCTGCCTTTGGCAGCAAGAGGTGGTAGGACTTGGGTATACTTGTGTGCAGTCTTCACAAAGATCACGTGAGGTTTCACGGGTACACTGCTTTTGCCTTATTCTGTCACTACTCAGAACTAACAATCCAGACCCCTATCTGGGTGTGTTTTATTCCACACCGGATGCACCTTTTTGAACCTTTTTTAAAATTTATTTCTTTCTTTTTTTTTATAAGTATAAGCTGACAGCTAAAAAGAACCATTTGTAGGTATAATTCTACCAGGAGCTCCCTTTTATTATTCCATTCAGCTACACTCAAGCACATAATAATTCCTCCTCCATAAAGTGCCTGTACATACTTTGGTCCTGTATTCACCCGTTACTAATAGCTATACAATCTTATTTTGTTTATAACAGAATATGGGCTTTGTTTTTTTATGCTTCTGTATTATGCAAATAAATACATATAGTCCCTCTAGCTTGTAGACTGAATACAAATTATTTCCCTGTCCTTGAATTCAATAAATGTTTTAAAAAGCTTCTATGAAGACATATCACATAGATATTAGTGGCAAAGAAAAAATATTTAAAAACTAATGTCTTGAGAATGGAGACATGCATCCTTTACTTAAAATGTCTCCTGTCTCAAAGATACTTATTTTAAATGCCTGATGAAATAGACTATTTGAGCTTGGAAGGAATGAAGCTGTCTGTTCCTCTATGTTTTATTTATAAATAATTTTTTTTTTTTTCTTATTGACTTCTTTTTAACTAACATTATGTCTTCACTTCAAATGAATCAAGAGCATGAGAACATCTGCATTATTAATTGCACATTTTCTTCCACAATAGTTCAGATAATAAAGCCTCCAAGGAGAGTCACATCAACTGGCCTAGCTGCTTAATTCTTAATCACCATTGTCAAATTAAGCATGCAGCATCCCAAAACGGTGACAGACTTTGAACGAGTTAAGCTGTATCTTTGCCTCATTCCAATAAAGGTACTGGGAAGTAGAGAGCAGTGATCATACCCTCTCTTCTCATCGTTCTTCAAGAGCTAACTCTACAGACCCTATGCTCCACCCCCCTTATGTTTCACTCTGGTGTTAACACTGAGCTAGAGCTAAATCATTGCCACTGACAATTCATCCAGATAATTTCAATTTGCTGCTAATCAAATAACCATTAGTGTGAAATGACACGCACTTTCATGATGGATGCAGTGATTTAAACTGGTGAAGCAGGGAATTGTGAGAACATAAGTACCCATAAGTATTTGCTTATGTAGCTTCAAGGTCACAAGTGGACAGATTCAGTAATTGTGTGACAGTAACAAAGAGTAGAAACTTAGCCAAAATAATTAAAATAAACAGGTTTAGATAATACTGGGATTCTTTTCCATTAGCACTCTCAGGCAGCAGCAAGGGCAAGTTGCCCTGTCAGGGAAGGATACCTGGGACCTGAGCGTCACAAGGCAGGCAGGGTCAACAGCCTCCCTGACAAGGAGCCAGGAAACCAAGTAAGTCAGGGTCAGGATCAGGCCTGGTGATGGTAACAAGGATCAGCCAAGAACCCAGCAAATACCCAGCAAGTCCATAGTGATGAGGTAGGCCCATCAAGGTCACACCAGAAAGCCAATTCAGCAGGTTGAGATGCAGATCAGGACCAGGGAGTTACAAGATGGGGTACAGATGGAACATCATCATGGCCGCAGCCTAGCTCAGATGGGGGCCAAGCACGGGAGCCTCAGATCTTAGTCACCGCCCCAAGCAAAGGGGAAAGGAGCTGCTGTTGGGGCTTCTTCTAGCTTCTCCTTCACAAAAGCCCTTTTCAGCAAGATGGCCTCCAAAAACCAGTTAAACTCCTACAAGGGAGAAGGAGAAGGAGAGCATACTCCTGAGATGCACTTCAAGATTCACAGAGCTGCATGAAATGGGTGGTCTTGAGACTTGTTCAGCTTTCTTTTAGAAAGAGTAAGAATACCTATTTCCAGTTCTCTTTTCAGGTTTCATAGACAGCAAGTACTTTGATTAAAAAATAAAGACCAAACAGACATTTCTACAAATGGAGCCTTACTGTAGCAATTGACATTTTTTGTGCAGTGCACTCCACTTAAAAACATGGTGCGATAGGCAGCGTCCACATATTTATTTGTTTGGAATAAGGCAGCAGCATTTGTTGGTTGCTGCAAAGATGTTAGATCTAAATTCATATATACACAAAATAAACAGTGACAATACATGAATAAAAATTCTTCTCAAACTAAACTAATCTTGGTAACTGAGACTAGGCAGTTACTCATCATATCACCAGGAGGTTTAAACTTATTATTTAAAGAAAAATCTGTAGTTGAGGAAATAACAGGTCTCATACTGAATGTATTAAAAAAAAAATGGTTAAAATTAAAATAGGAGGCTTCTAAACAAAAGCACTGGAATAGCTAAAAGGAAGATCTGCCCCAAAATTATTCACGGACGAAGTATTCAGAATTTCACTAACAAACTACTTGTCTATATAAAGCCCTGTTACAACTTTTCAAGTAGACATGACCATTATGGAAATTTTGCAAACAAAAGGAATTGGTATTTTTGTGGAAGGAGATAACACTTCAAGTTGCATCTCAAAATTAAATACTAAGAAACCCATTCCCTTACCTAATTTTACCTGGAACCAAAGCCAAGTCATGGATGCACTGAAGAGCTATTTTGAATTCTCCTGGGCAGTGAAGAACTCTTGATTAAAATATAGAGACTAGAAGTACACAAAGTTTCTAGTCTAATTCCCTGACCATGGAAACGCAGGAAGCATCAGGAACATGCCCAACTTTTAAATGTGCAGATGAGCTGAATTTCATCTTTTACTAGGTTTTAAGCAACTGGACAGTTTAGACTTAATGCTATCAGCAAGTTGTGGTAATATATGAAATATATATCTTTCAAGCACTGTGACTTTTTTTTTTTTCCCCACAGTAACTACATATTTGAAGTGATTTGTCCTTCCAAACATGGTGGTATAAAAACTTATTTCAATTTTTCCATGCACTACTGGGAAGAAAAAAGTCTATAGCAGAGAATGAATGATAAAAGCAACTTCTTCCCACCTTGCACAGAGGGCCATAAGAGGGATACCTATGAAAATTTAAAGCTTTAATAATATTATTTTTGGTGACACTATAAGCCTTTTGGGTTTTTTAAAATATTTTGAGACAAAAGACAGTAACCATATTTCAACTAGGAGTGGCAATAAGTTTAAAAAAAAAAACAAAACAACACAGGATTTACTGTTCTCCCACTGCAGCATACTGCAATTTCATTACTCTGGAAGAAAGTGGATTTTTCCTTTTATATAGCAAGGTTCCATTATGTGTCCTCTTTGATCTATGCACATTTACATCACAACCTTTGTCTTTTAATCTAAAACTTCTTCACTGAGAGCACAAACCATTTGGAAGTTCTTTATTCTCAGACATGTCTTAGTCCTGCTTTAGTAGCGGTGCTCAACCATTTGTGGCAGATATACTGCAGAATCTTTATTAAGCCCATCTGTTCAAATGCCTGGTTTCTATCCCCCTTTATGAGAAGTCACTGCTTTAATAAAGTCATCGTTGGGATGAAGATGAACAGAACAGAAACAAACTGAAAGCAAGTTTTTATAAATACCTACTGCTCCCACCCTCCCATTTTTCTGTTAACAGTTATAAAGACTAATTATTTTAAAACCAAAATGAGCTGTGTATAAATGAGATATACAAAGTAGTAATCTTTAGTAACAGACTGGATAAGGAAATATATTAAAGGATTTATTTATCTCTGACTTCTACTTAACATATTTTATGCAGTCTTGGAAACAACACAGTTATAAAAACAGGTATCAAAATGAGGCAACGTTACTGAACTAAGAATCACACATGCTCCATCGACACAGATGGAAATTTCTGACCTCCTAAAATCAGATAAATGAGAAAATGCTCCCACTGTTCATGATCAGAAAGTGTCTTGCCGGTATAGGACCAAACTCTTTTTTCTTATTCAGGATTTTCAAGTNAAAAAAAAAAAAAAATACAGTGGGACCTACACGAATAAGGCGCAGCAAGGATTAGAAGAGTTTTGTGATTCAAGCTATGCACCCCACCTCTACTCTGTGCACCAGCAATGACTCAATTCTGGAAAATGATGTGCATACTTACTCTTATTAATATATACAGAGTTCACAGTAAGACTAAATTATTCATTAAAGTTCTAAATTCATAGAGTCAGCTAAATCCTAGTAACCAAGAAAACTGTAGAATACAAAACATTCGAAGTCAGGAGAATAAAGAGCAAATATGAAACACAGAAAGGTACTCAAAAAACTAACAAAAAGATCAGCCTGTGAACAGCAAGCAGCATAAGGATAATTTTAGAAATGCAGCATTGTTTGTCAGACTCTAAAAATGTATGGCATGAAAAATTACCCTAAAAATATCAAACCCCTGAATGCATAATGCTCACTCTCAGAATATCGAAAAATAGGGCTGTGGGAGAAAAGCATTAGCTGAGAAATCTTCCACAGTCTTCACCTGAGAAGCCTGGAGAATAACACAAAGCACTCTTGAGCAAACATCAAAACCTGATGCTAAAAGATATTAAGAGAAGCACAGTATGTTAACAAGAGAATATTATCAACAAACACAAGATCATTTAAATAAAATCTTGCCAGCAACAGCAAAGAAACGCACACAAATGCAACATATATCTGTACATTTAACAAGTGTGCTGCCTGTAAAATTTCCTTTTTAATTGATAGTTTTGACAGCACATGATGGCACTTACAGTGTGGTATAGCATGGCAAACACCACCAGTGGTTCATGGTATAGCAAATGAAGACAGTTTGTGAGCTGATCAAAATTACCTAGTAGATTGGAAGAAAATTCATTTGTGAAGGCAGAAATAAAACAGGATACTGCCCAGTATGAGCAGAATCTCTCTGCAGTCTTCTGTCCCTTGAAGGAATATAGAATAGCCATAGAAGAGGGGATGGAAAGAAGCTGTTAAGAGGCACATAGGAAACGGGTTTCTGAACACAACTCCTTCGTGAAATATATGGCAGGCTGCCCTGACAAAATGGAGGAGTGTCCCAAGGACTGCAACAGGCCTGTTTTCCCACAGATGAAAGAGCTATTTCTTTGTCTGAGAGAAAAATTAATTAAATAAAGATCTTTAAGGAAATTTAAAATTGCTGAAAACCAGAAATGTGCATAAGCAATGAAAGACATGCAAAAAAATGTTCATTACTCTAGATTTAGAACTGCTGTAATGCCAGCTTTAACCAAAGCTGTCCACTCACGTGTTTCAGTTTCTAGATGTGTTTTGCACTATCTGGTCAAATAAATAGATGTTTTGTTTATAAAACTGGTGGAAATTATACCACTAGTAGTATTTAACATTAAAGTGTCTCATACGGTAAGAGAGACAGACTGTAAAAGTAAGAATATTACCTACCCTTAGGAACCGCTTCTCAGACTTTCCACATTATGAGATTTAATCTCCATCCATTTCTAATATTGAAATCATTGTTATTTCAAACTTCAGATAAAAAACCAGATTTTTCTGCCTTGCTAACCTTCTTTAAGCCAGTTTTTATAGAAACGCCTCTAGGCAAATGTATTCTTGGCATTCTAGCTTTTAAGGTGGGCTACAGCTCCAAGCAAATGCTGTGTGATCCACTCTCCCCTTAGATCAGACCTCACCCTGAAGTTCACTAACAGCCTTGCTAATTAAACAGTAGCATTTTCATCACATGCCACAAAATCAATTGATTTGTCATCTCTGCACGTCTAGCGAAACTAAACCCCCTTTCAGTGTTTGAGTGATCTCAGTGTGGGATTAGCTAAACGGCAAGTTGATGCTGAAAAGGCATGCCCTGAGAGCCAGGAGTAGCAGCGAGCTCATCACGAGGCAGAGGCACACTTTCTGGGGCTGTGGAAGAGCCAAGGTCAGGACAAAAAAAAGAGAGAAATCCATGCAGTAAGAGATTAGTTCCCAGGGCTGTTCCTTTCTTTGCAGATTGCAAAAATTCTGTATAGGTGTAGCTCTGGGGATTTATATAGAGAGGACTTTTCATTTTCTTTCTCCTTTTTTGCTTCTGCCAGAATCTTTGTGAGCTCCGCACTCAAATAAAAACCTTAGCAGTACAGAATGGATTAATACAGGATTACAAGAAGAAGATTATATTTCTGGATCCTCTCATCTCTTTTTTTTTAAAAAAGTATATCCCAATATTACATTGCCTGTATTCAACATGATTCCTTTATGCAGAGCCATATGTTAATATAGCTGTCAAAAGAAAGTAGTTTTTTAAAAGTAGCTGAGATTTGTGAAGAATTCAAAGAAGATTTACTTCGTTTATAAAGAATGTTAACAGGACTATTCATTAAATCTCTAGAATAATTTAGGATTTAAATGTGTCCTTATATCGTGTACACTTTGTATTTGGCTTCGTATTTGGCTTTTGAGATCCAGTATTACCTGACTTTACATTTCTTCCCTTTCCTCCTTCAAATACTTCAGGTCCTCTAACATTCTTATGTAATAGAAATTCCAGCACAAAATATCACGGACTCTCCCTTCTCCTTTCATCATAAGAACAATATTTCTCTGAGCTTTTCCAGTCACCAACATTTGGTGATCTGAAAGGTCTGATCCTGCTCCCACTGAAGTCAGATGAAAAACTTCAAGTAACAGCTAAACAGGCTCCATCCAGATCACACATCCTTTAATCCAGAATATTTTAAAAAGAAAAAAATCCAGTGTTTTTATAAAAATAAAGTAATAGTAACTTCCTTAAAGTGAAGGATCCCAGAAGACATTACAAAATGTGAAATCGTTCCAAAGTTTCTGTGTGTTTTAGCTCATTTGAACACAATGAACTTTGAATTCTGGTTCTCACCTTAGACATGCAATAAACTACGTAGCAGAAATGGCTAGCGTTGCAGTTTGGTTAGATTGCTTTCTGTCTACAAGGCACCGGCTGAAACCCCTGTGCTGTACTGCTAGTCCGAACACTGGTATCCAAAACAGAAAGGCTATTACTGCCTTGAAATACCGTCTTGCAATGTGCAACTCCTTATCTTGCCTGATAAATTACCAAATTTAAAAAAAAAATCAAAGATGCTGTTTCTCATTTGATTCTTCAGAAACAGTTAAAGCTAAGAACCCACAAAGATCAAGAAATGGTGAAACACCGGAACACGTTGCCCAGAGAAGTTGTGGATGCCCTGTCCCTGGAAGTGTTCAAGGCCAGGTTGGATGAGTCTTTGAGCAACCCGGTCTAGTGGAAGTTGTCCCTACCCATGGCAGAGCTGTTGGTGCTAGATGATCTTTACGGTCTCTTCCAAGCTAAGAGTCTACAAAATATGAAATTCTAACAGAAGATTTTATAAGATCAAATAAGCTTTTCTGTTTCTATAAGCACACACAACAGAAATTGGATAGATCCTGGCCTGGGGTAGACCTAATTTCTCTTTCTCATTTCTAGGCAGAAGAACTATTAATGTAGGTCTGTCCTGGGGGAACAGGATCAGTCATTTACAAAGGGAAGAATGAATAATCAGGCACTGAAATAAAAGTTTTATGGAAAGTTCCTGCCATTCATTTTTTTCAATCCATACCATGCAACAGATGTGCAAAACTGAAGGTCCAACAGTATAAAAAATGTGGAGAGACAGAGGGGCTCATGTAGGTACTCCATGCCATACGTGTCTCTTCATCATGCAAGCTGGCTTATCCTTTTTTTTTTTTTTTTTTAAGTTATTTGGATGAAATAGACATTTCTTTTTGTGATAGAGAAATTATATGTTTTTTTTTTCTCTGAAATCAGCTCTTGCAAAGTTCCTTTTGGCTCTTACCCTAATTTGCAAGTTTGCACTTAGACCTGCTCAAACCTGAGCTCATCAATCAGCGATCCTGTCAAAGCTTTTGAGTGAGAGGGGAGGAATTCCCATCTTACACAGAATCCTTGTCCTGTTTTGAGCGACACAGTATTAGTTTCTCTTTCAGTAATTTTACTTTTCAGTGAGGTCTCTTCTAATGCTTGTGAAAACTACATTTTTAGAAGACTCTAGTGTCCAAATTTGTTGAAATATTTACTTCATAGCCAGCTATGGTGTGTGGGTTTCAAGGTCTCAGTGTTTTTGAGCTAGCCAGGTGCAGTGATAAGGAGGAGGGAGATCCAGGAACTTGACCTAAGCTGGCCAACAGGATTATTGCATACCATGAACATCACATTCAATATAATTTAGCATGTTTGCTGAGCAGTTGTTTCTCTTCTATGATGGCTGTGATCCTCAGAATTTCTTGCCCTGGTGCCGGACCCCTGAGCCCTTTTCTTCCTTCCAAAGCCATAGCGCTTGCAGTGTCCAACATTTACTGTCTACTGCTGGGAGTGCACAGCTTCCTACTGATAGAATTGCCTGAGTACAATCCTCGTATATTTTATACCGGTATAAGGATCAATATTGGTTCTTCAGTACTATTTCCCTAATTCTTTAGTAATTCTGTCCCTCAAAAAGTTTTTGCAGTAAATAAGGATCAGTTTGTGAAATGAAGATTACTTATATACAATGAGGTTTTCATGTAGCTTTCCTTTTAGTGAGGATTATTCTTACTGGATAGACAGAAAAAGCCTCACGGGGGATAGATGTGAGGAAAGAGATTGTTGGGTTTTAAAAGTTAAAATTTCCAGGTTTTTCATCAAGTCTGCCGAATGAATCTTCTAGGAATGAGAATAATCCTACCTTTTACCTTTCAATCCTTGCTGTCCATACAGAGATTTAATAATGGATAACAGTGACTGATCATTAGAATGATGGACAGCTGAGTCTGCTAGGAGCTGAACTAAGAGAAAGAACTAATTTCATAGACAGAATAGACATAGATAGAGAAACTTAACACTCTAAATTGTATCTCTTACATTAGGCTCCAAAAGAGCAGCAAAATAAAATAAAATAAAATAATTAGTGACAATACACATTCTATTAATGATCACACCAGAAAGAGGCTTAAAAAAAAATAAAATAAAAATCTGAGTCCAGAGATTTGAGAGATGTGAGATTTTACTGCATCAACAATGGTCTGCTTCAGGGAGCAGTTTTCAGGGTAATGATCAGTCCCTTCAATAACCATCTCTTGTCCTCTGCTTATCATTATACAGTCGTTATTGTATAGCATTTGAAGTATATGTGCTTGTGCAAGAACAAAATTAAAGTGCGTCTAATATACTTAACATATACTCCAGTATTCGCCATACAAATTTATTGCAGGCATTTTTACTTTGAAAAATACTTCAGGATCATTATATCATACATGCACAATATTTTACTGCATATCTATTTGTACTGAAATCAATGGGGCCAGCCAGAAACTGAGCAGGGCTAGCAGAATTTGATCCTTGGATGACCCATACACACTGTCGAAATATTGGTTTTCTTGAAATCACCAAGACAACAGCCTCTACCTTCAGCTTGGTCAGCTGTACAGCTTAGTGAAGGCTGTCCATATTTTTCCAGCCTGTATCTCTTTTCTTTCCTTTTTCAACATCTTCTCACTCAATTTTCATTCCTTTCTTCTGTTTATGAGTGTTTTAAAAACAACAATGTATTTTAAACAACATGTTAAAAACCCGACTGTCCTTAAGACATCATTTTATCCTTTTTTTTCTTTCATAAGGCTAATTTCTCCTTCCATCTCTCACAGAAACTCCCTTCCTGTTCTTTATCTCTTATTTGCCATTTTTTCCTCATCTGCTAATAACTTTTCTCCATTGTTTTTCACTCACAATAGATCCTCAAACTATTCAGACACTAATTCTTTCCTTCCTTTTTCCAGTGCTACACAGCATAATGACACCCCAATTGCTGTGCACACATTCTTTGCCAAATAATGGCCATTCCCAGAGGAATTTGCCAATCCCAGCAGACCAAATTGAGTATAGCACCGGTAATTACGACAATACAGATTTACCAAAACTGCTCTAAAATAAAGGGAGAGACGCTTCTGCCCTGCACGTGCAGGATTGAAAACAGAATCAAAACGTGTATGCAGAAAAAGCAAACACTGGTTATATATTTCAGAGTAAGATAATTACCTTGTAGTTTGGCTAATTGCCCATTTTACAGAAATCTCTTCAGGTAATCTGTCTACAGTCATGGCAGTACTTTCAAACACTTAATCTTGTGGCTTGGCTGGTCTGACCTCTCTGTGGGAACCAGCTGCTTAATCTGATCAAGCATCCATGACTGTGATGCATACTTATTCCCACAGCTAATCTAATCTGGGCTAGACCAGTGGTTTTGATCAGTGGTTTGGGGAGGTAGACAATTTGTCATGGAATTACCTCTTCTTCCTAAAACTTCTCATTGCTCTAGAGTTTGCTTCTGTTTCTTCGAACTATTTAACTGTAAATATAAGAAGCACTTTCATGTTTACAGTTATGCACAGAAGAGTGGGACTCATTTTTCAGCTCGACCTCTAAGCAGTGCTGAGAAATTTGTAAGAATACATGATGGATTATTTCCATGTGTTTACTTAGGAGCTGAATCCTTCCAAGACAAGTGTTGACTTTAAAACGTATGCAAGCAAACAAAAGTTAGAAATCATTCTAAGATTCAGTAACAGATCATGGAAGACGTGTACTATGCTCCTTGCTTGAGCAAGAGTTCCTTATAGACCATTAAACCCCTCTATTTGCATATGTTGTATGGCAGACATTGGGAGCACAGCACGTCTGATGTATGTAATTATAGACCTACCTTCTCTATCGCTACTTAAATACTGAAGCCCTTATTTAGGCATAGGTTCTGTGCAAAAGAAAGTAAGAGATATTTCTAACTTCGCAATATGTTTAGAGGCTCCATGGCAGAGGAGCTGTTTATTTAGGCATAGGTTCTGTGCAAAAGAAAGTAAGAGATATTTCTAACTTCGCAATATGTTTAGAGGCTCCATGGCAGAGGAGCTGCGGAGGTCCATGTGCTGGTTAGGAGCTTGTGGTGTGAGTCAGAGTCAAAGCTCCAGCGCTCACTCTAGCATGTCCCCACATGCTTCAGGTTGCTGCTAAGTACAAACTATTCTGCTCGAAGCTCATATCCCCACTCAAACAAATCCCCATAATCCAAAAGAAGGATTTTATCCTGTCTGTGTTTCTAATTTGGCTGGCTGGGGCTCAACAAATAATTAGCTCTATTTTTCATTCACAGCGGTGGTTATGAGGTCTTTTATGCTGCTGAGGCAGTTAAAGAACAAGTTTAGAAGGGAATAGTGATAAAAAGTATCATTCAATATGTACCCCTAGTCAAGATCTTCACAAAACACTCATGAGGAGTCTGGATTTTTGAATGATATGTCCTGTTTAACAGAAAAGTAAGCTAATTATTATATCCTAAAGCCAACTTGCTGTTTCTCTTCTCTCCTTCCAGCAATACAGATAACTGAGAAACTAGTAAGGGCACATTTGCAGCAGACTTTTTTTTTTATATTTATTGGAGTTTATTTATTTATTTTTATATGTTTGGAGTTTAGACCTAGGATCAAAAATTGAATGGCTATATAAGTCCTCAGGATGAACAATTTCATGCTTATTTTCCAAGATATTCATATGGTCTACTCTGGGTGAAAAAATAGTTTGAAAAAAAAAAAATTTCTTCCACTATTAACGTTGATTTATTTTTTATATATCCAATATAAATAATGGAAAAATTTTGAAGGTAAAAATTTTAAGGTTCTCATAAGAAAGAGCTATGCAAAACAAGCTTTCTGGAAATACCTTTTCATTGCCATAGAAATGCAGTAGCACCTGTGAAACTTCACTGTACTGGTTTATTATTATAAAGTATTGGTTAATAAAATAAAATAAAAATATTCAAGGATGGAGTTACTTGTTACAAATAACAGGATTAATTAGTTTCAAAATCTGGAGATCATATTTTAATATTTTTCATCATTTAGTCTGTGTCACCTCAGGACCCTATCTTAACAACTAACTTGCCACTGAAAATGTGCCTGTGTTTTAGCAATTGCTGATAGGAAGGAAAGGAAAACAGGGAATGCAGAGAGATGTTACCTCTGCACTGCAAACAAATTACATGCCTTAAGGCATTACTGTCCATGGCACACAGCTCTTGCTTAGAGTGAATGGAAATAAAAAGAGAACAATTTAACTAAGTTTATTGTCTGATTCAAAACTATGGTAGAAGGAAAAAAACCCAAACCCACGACTGTTTGAGTAAGTACTCGCGGTTTCAAAGACATATTGTCAGCTGTGGAGTTTTGATTTGGCCTGTGGAAAAGATCCAGTCTCTTAATAGGGTATTGAGAAACAATTGTTCCTTGTTTTACTAGAAACATTTCTTTTTATTTCTATTCGCACTAAGCAGGAGCACATGCTGTGGATCACAGGTTACTGTGAATAGGGAACATCTCCTTTTGTAGCCCTCTGTTTTGTTTCATGTATTGGTGTAAAGTAACAACAGAGCTATTTCCCTCTTGTATCTTCCCTGCCACTTCATGAAATATGTCCCATGACACAACAAGCAAAGGAGCAGTAAGTGATCCTTCATGCACAAGCACTACCACCATCCTGGGATGCAAAGGAGACAGGGTGAAGGAGGAAAGAAACTCAAGTCTTCTTTAACCCTTGGTTTCTCCTTTGTCTTATCTCTCATCACTAGTTATAGGCATACTTCAGCTCAAAGAGAACTGAAGTTAAAATCCACTTCTTGGCATCCTAAAAACAACATTCCTTTCCAAAGTCCTGTAGTTTTTATTTACCACTCTTCTTGACAGAACACAAATATTATCTGTGGCAATTCTGACTCCCAATCTCAGTTCTTTCTTGTAGCAGTACTGGCTATAGTGACATCAGAGACTTAATGAAAGGATAGACAGGATGAAACCACATATAGCCCTAAATTATCAGATACAGTGAAATTGCCAGAATCTTTAGAGCAACTCAGTCCAATGGAAGAAAAGGAAACTTCTGAGAATCAGATAGCCTTGGACACATCTTCTGAAGCTTATAAAAGCTTATGAAGCTTATAAGCTTATGAAGCTTATAAAAGTCAAGATTTAATAGCTCAGGGAGGGTACACCACACTAAATATGAAAGAAAATAAAAACAAACTGGACTTGTTGGACTCCTGCAAGTCTCCTGTAAGACAACATAGCTACACAGTAAAAGAATTCAAAGCATTTTCCTTAGTCTAAATTTTTCTTTATGAAGAGCAAATAACATAAATCAGTATAAACATACCTAACTTTCAAGCAGGTGACAGAAAACTGTGAGAAAATATTACAAAAGCTATAACAGTTATTGATTCAAGAGAGTAACAGAGAAGTGCAATGTGAGCTCAGCCTTTTCTGGGTAAAAGGGATGCTTCACTATATCAGATCCACATGTAGTTTTCATCATTGTCTAGTGGCACAACCCTTTGGCAGCCCTAATTTTAGCCAGACAGGCTACCGCAACCGGGAAAGAATGGAGCTATTCTAAAATCACTTATTGAAATACTTGCACTGATTTATAGATTATTTTATTTTACTGAATTTCAGGTAAGACCACCAGTAACCTATACCCCCTGTTCAAAGCAGGAGACTGATTCATTTTAGCGAAAGAAAAACATGAATACCATTTCAAAATAAAATTTCCATTTGAAATAATTATTTTCATATATGAGTTGTCACTTACCTAGATCTTCAGACACAAACATTTCTAGAAATTCATCTCTCTTCATTCAGCATGCAGCTTGCAGTGAGCATGATGCACTCTGCAAAACACAGTTAAAATAATGTTATTCTATACACTAGTCTGAGCTTAGAGTAGCCTGAACACAAGGCTGTACTCCCTGCTTAGGAGTTAGAAGATGATGATTTATCCCAGATACCCCTTGGAAGTAAATTATGCTTCAGAGTAACAACATCTTCCACCCAGTATCATCCTATTCCTGCATAAATAGTAATATCTTCCCCAAAGACAGTGATGATGTTCAGTGCACTATCTCCCCACATCCATGTGTCTAAAAGCAAATGGTGAGGAAAGTAATCCTCCAAACACACTTTGAGCTATATTCTAGATAGATTGTATAAAGCCAGGATGCACAGAAGAAAAATATGCTTGTTTTTCAAACACTGGCAGAATCTAGGTCTTTAATGGTATGTAACAGGGTAACTTGAGGCAGAGAGGACTAAACAAAAACGTCCTAATTAAAATTTTCTGCTGGTAGTGATAAATGAACCAGCAAAACCAAGCCCAGCAGATGACTGCGTAACTCATGTAGGACTTTGTTTACTCATTTTAGGAGTCTTTCTATCTAAACCAGTGAACTATCATGAACTTTTGGATGAATAGCTTGTAGTTTGCTAAATTTGGTAAGCAGTCTGTTTCTTAATATGCCTTTGATACTTAAGAAGGTTTGACCTGCAATAACATGCAAAAACACTTGGAATTTTTCAGTACAACTTAATATACCCATATTAAGGGGATTTTAATAAAGTAGGGAAAAGTAGAAGTTAATATTTCCTTAAACACTGAGTAAAATGGCAGATACCAAGCTATCATTAGAATATGAAATTAGATCACACTTTGATTTATTAAATGTAATATTATTTATTAGATTAAGTCAAGTGTCAAGGTATATTAAAAAAATCTTTTAAAATAGAGAAAACAGTGTAAAATCTTGCTCCTTAGCAGATAGCATTTCGGTCTTACAGAAATACCAATTGTGCAAAATAAGTAGCATACTGCAAAAAGCAAATTCTACTGGGTTTTTTGCACATACAGAGATTTCCACAGAGAGACTATTGACGTGATTCTGCATCACAAGTACCTAGAAGGTCAAGTCCTTATATTACAAGGAAGTTAATACTAGCTGCTTTGATTCAAATCAACAAGTAGGAGGACAAGGCTGCTTTACTTTGGGTTACAGTTTTTTCTTCCTAGTGGAAAAATGCTTTCTATATAGGCCCCTATGAAAAGACACAATGCAGAGAGTGGGTATATTAGGGGCACGCTATAAGCACAGATTTTACGCTGTACCTACTGACACAATGATAAAGTTACAGCTCTAGCAACTTATTAAAAAATCAATTCCTTGTTACAGGCTTTTTAGAATTGTGCTAGAAGCGTCTTGAAAAGATCTGCTATTCCTACTGTAGGTGTAAAAAGGACTTGCAACTATTCACGTACCTTAGAAATGATAACTAATAAATCAGTTATGCCAGTAGCAACAATATTCTCTGCTATACTGAGACATGATACTAGTATTTTACTCTAATAACGTAGAGTAACTATGATCACTGTAGGAAAATGGGTTTAGTATTTATTTTAACAGATTTTCAGATCTTAAAAAAACCCCTCTATTATTTTGAAACCAAGTAAGAAACTTGAGACAACTACATGGCAGATGTTACATATTAACAACCTGTTTTGTTTTTTTAAAATGCTGATTATAAATACCTATATGATTTTGTGAAACTCTTAACCTTGGTGCATTTATATCTTCACAGAAAATTTCAGTGGTGATAACTTAATACGAAAGACTTTTAACTGGTAAGACAATGTTCAGCAAAAATAGAAGAATTATAAATGAAATTTAAATCCTGAACCCTTTCTCACATTTCATATTTTCACAACTGTTTTTGCATTTCCAAGGAAGATGTATTTACCAGAAAATGTGTGATTGGGTGGGGTCTTAGATTTTTTTTTTTTTCCAGCCCTCTTCTTTTTAATCTCATAGATTGATATGGGGTAAGGAACACTGGCAACAGTAACAAGAAAGTAGACCATAAGTTAATCAGAGATCATAAAACCATAAATACATTATCTCAAAGTGGATAGGGTAAACTGCAGGAACTACTACTTGATGAACTTAACAAAAGATATCACTGAAGAACTGAAGTTGCAGCTGAAGACTGCTACTTCTCAGGTGAAACTTTGAGAATAGACTGGGAGAGAGATGCCAAATGCAGTCGGAATGCCCAATGAATTCAAAAGAAACCATAGCTTTGTGGGATCGCAATTAGGGGCCGGGGAAGATTTTGAAAAACTACTGAAATTTCAAAGCTGCACAGCAGAAGAGAAATCCCCTGAAAAAGGACATAGCAGTGCAGAAAGAAACTTTAAGACAAGGGACAGGCCTCCTGTTTTTATGAGCATAACTGTAAGAAATGTCAGCCAGTACAATAACTGTACTCCCAGATGAAAGTAAAGATGAGGCCAAAGTAAAACAACTCAAATGGGTGTTTGCTAATACAATAAACTAAGCATTGGTAAACAACTGCTTTCAGAAATTGTTGTGAAAGTTAGGAAAACATTCATTATAGGAATAATAGACATGCAAAACAAGACCATTTGCAACTGGGATACAGCTGGCTGAAAGAATTTACCGTTTAGAAAATATGGAATCAAGATTAAATATGGTAGTATAGTACTGCATACTCATAAACCCCCCCGATTAAATAAATTTCTTTTTAGTTAAAAAAACACCTCATAGGAATAGTTAATACTTCTCCTGCATCAGGGCTGGTTAAATTTTTTGGTTAACTTTGGTTGCATGTTTATGTGAGATATATAAGGTAGTGTTATTTTTATAATTCCTACTGACTTCTTAGCTTTTATCTTCTGATCTGTATCAATCCACAATGGTATGTCTCAGGTTTGCTTGGATATGAATATGCTGTCAATTCTTAAATCAATTAGTCACTCATGCAGTTGTGGTAATGACTGAAGATGCTGTGAAAAAATGTACAATATTTGGTTGAGGAATCCCAAGATAATTAATTTAATTTCAGATTGGCAGCCAAGAGAGAAACAGACCAAAACCTAAGGAACTGGGTTTTATGGCAGACAGAAAAACCAGGAAGATCGTTAATGAAGTTGACAGAAGAATCCAAAAACTTGAATGTGGAGATGGAGGCACTGAATTTAAATAAAAGTGCAGTATCTGGAGTCCTCAGGAAGATAAGAGAAAATCAGAAGTTTAATAGTCTGCTCGTATAAGTAAGCAGAAAAAAACAGAATTCTAAGAGTAAGTGAAAATATCTATAAAGATATGGATAAAAGATCACTGAGTTACATAAATCAAAGTCAGAAATACAAGTGTCCGTAAGCTTATTTGAACTGCACTTTTCTAAGGAATTTAATATAGCAAAAAATTAGTTACCTAGAGATAGGGTAATGGAAATTACTGTGTCAAATGTAGAAGCAAGTTTACTTTGATAAAATTGAAGGGCAAAACTGGGATATTTATAGAATTCCGGTAGCAAATTTTCAATTAATCATTCTGTGTAGATGTTGTAACCTGGGACTAATGAATAGAAAGCCTACTACTAGTCTATACTGTCAGAAGAATGTACAGAGGAAAAAAAGGAAAGCAAAATGCCTCATCTACAAGCTCATTCATTGACTGCTGTTCAGAAGCAACTCAGAAATGAAACGAAAAAGAAAAGGTAATTGTATATGGAGCGAAGTGGACTAAAATAAACATGGTTTTACCAAACGTGAGAATGTGCCTTTGTTGCCTTATCACACTTCTCAGACAAATGCAATGCATTCATGCTAATTCATCTAAATGTAAGAAGAACCTCTGATACAAATGTCTCATAGGAAATTATTATTTAACGTAGAAAAGATCAGGTTTTAGACATGGGCTGTAAAATTAATAAAGAATTGACTAGCAGCAAAACAAAACAAAAATAAACAACAAACCCAAACAAACAGAAAAAGCCACCAACAAAAACAAAAAACCCAAACAGCAAAAAAAGAGTTACGTTGAAAGGTAGGTTATCAGGAAAGAGATACTGAAGATGTTCTTTAACAACTGATAGGCTGCCCAGGGAGGTGGTGGATTCACCATCCCTGGAGGTGTTTAAAAAAAGGGTAGATGGGGTACTTAGGGACATGGTTTAGAAGTGGCTTTTGCCAGGGTAGGTTAATGGTTGGACTTGATGATCTTAAAGGTCCCTTCCAACCTCAGCAATTCTATGATTCTATGATATTGCGACTGATCTCATTTATTATTTTCACTGGTGACTTTAGTACAAGGAATTATGGCCATGACAAATTTCAGAAGCAGTGTCACTACTGAAGAGTGTATTATTGTCCTTCAGAAGGAATTAGATTACAGAAAAGAGATGAAATGTAAATGTGCAAGCTGTAATTTCAGGCACTGAGAGACTAACAAGAAGAATGTTTGTCCTAAAATGAGACAGGCTATATTGGTAGATCCTACTGTTGCAGGTGATCGTTATGGGTGGACTGAAGGAAACCAAATGAGTTTCTAACATGCAAGAACTGGTAAGTCTTCAGAGACAGGGAACTAGGTGTGCTTATTTACAAAGCACTGAAAATGCCTCATGGGTTTATAGATGTCTGATATATACTTAAAAATACAAGTTTTATCTAAATCAGGTTGGTATGCAGAAGAGCTTCTAGGCTTATTAGAGGAAAAGTATGACATTAAAACAACCTAGCTTTTTCATGCTAGTAAAACGAAGGATGAAATGATGTATAGTTACTCACCACGATATGAGATCAGTTTATGTTACTTAGGGATATTCAGCTTTTTTGTATTCAGTAAGAGACAGCTTCCACTGCTCACTGTAATTACCCTATGATTCAATGAGTTGTACTGAGAATCTTCTTGAGTGATAATGAAGCATACTGTGGTTAGTGTGCTTAGATAGGGTATTAGCAGTGTTCTAACCATCAGAGGCTGAAAGTTCTCGAAAAGTTCATCAACTCAGAGGCATAGCATTTTGAGATTGAATTTTACAAGGGAGAATATAAAACTAAATAAGCAATCTTCTGACATGAAATTTTGAGAAAATTAATTGTTGGCATATTTAGAAGCTGGCAGTGGGTTGCTGTGCATTGTGGTTTTGAATTCAGTAGGCTCTAAGCTTCTGTGGTCACTGAGTTTTACTGAGGAATTCTTCAAGTGACAAACAATATATATACAAAAAGTTGTGGAGAGATGAAAGTTAGGAAGCATCCCAAACCCTTATCTCTCCTTTCAGATCAGCAGCAGCATCGCAAGGTGGGAAGAAAAGTGCACATGTATGTGACTGTTCAGCTTTCATGAGAGCTGACCCATGACTGAATGGTTCATAGGGTAGAGGGAGAATGAGTCTGTGTCTGTACACAGACCCCTTGGTACACACAGAAGAGAAAAATATCCCAGCAGAACTAGTGATGCACACGTGTCTGGAAGACATGGAGGAAATTTGTAAATCCTGTATCAATGCAATAATATCAATCATTTGATACAAGGCAGAAAATCCATATCAAACTCAGGACACTCGATTAACACTTTCTTGATCTGTAAAAAGCAGCTAATAAAATAAAATCCTTATCTACCAATGCCTTCCATATTTCTTCTCTCATGCATTTTCTTCTTATTTAACATAAACTTACATATATAATGCAGTTCATGTCACTACCAAAGAAAGAGGAAGAAAATTCTGAGTTCTTCTTCATTCACTATTGCTACAAGGTTCAGAATCTGATTCACAGTATCACAATACCGTCAACTGTGTAATTTTAGGATGACTCTATGATTTTTCTAGAAATCCAGGCTGCAGAGTCATGAAGTAATAATCATGAAGATAATATGTGCATGTGAAGGATAAAACTTTGTTTACTTCTAACTGTGAATCTGAGCATCTGTGAGCTATCACCTCTGATGGTTGCTCACCTTATCATCAACAATACAAACATAGAAAATATATTGAGCTAATCTAGATAAAAAGATGAAAAATGATAACAAAATAAAAGCCTATTTAGTTTATCCTTAACACAGTTCCACAGACATTCACCCGATAGTTCAGGCTGACAAAAAGCAAATAAAACAAAAATAGAGAAACATTATTTTTCTGGTCATCTTAAAAATAAATGTGAAACACACAGTTAGCCTTAATTCTGCCCCAGCTCTTTGTCTACAGCCACTACTAAATGGCGATCCAAAATTCTTTATATGGGAAAAGTGTAGTATATACCAAAATTTCAAAAACCGCACAGACTACAGCACACATATAAATCATGTCTTTGAAGCTCAAATCACAACCCTGAAATTATAGAAACGTATAAGTTTCTCACATAATTGCATATGGCCTATATGCCCGCTAGTGGCTGAATGTACATTGGGCCTTAAATTCCACCAGCATTATAGAAAGCATTTTTATGTAGGATGCAGGAATAATTTGCTATGCTGAAGCATATTTCTATTTCTCTTATGCTCCAACTTTACTCTTAGCAAAGACAGAAGGTACAAAGTCTCAAAGTATTTTTAATGGTGTAATTATTTTAAAATATTTGGTTCATCAATACATCTACTACTGCTCTAAAGAAGTATAAGAGTGAATTTCATAATGCTGAAGTGTTTTGACAGTGAGTAATCTAGCTAGTTTTACACCTTCTCTGTTCTTTTTGCTCAACAGTACGAACAGCTATAAAACCCCAAAACATTCCAAACCTCCCAAGATCTTGATACAGCCAGCACAAAAGCAGAACAAAAAATAAGCTTAGGATAAATTCTGGGGTGCCTTTTTGACATATTGATTTGTAGGAAAAAGGCTAATGCCTATAGGTATCCCAGAATGACAAAATGACTAAGGTTGGAAAGGACTTCTGGAGGTCATCTTGTCTAACCCCTCCTGCTCAAGCATGAACACCTTGATCTGGTTGCCCAGGAACATGTACAGACAGATTGTGAATACCTCCAAGGAGAGAGACTCCACAAAATTTCTGGGCAACCTGTGCCAGTGTTTGCCCTCACAGTATTAAAGTGTTTCCTGATGTTTAGAGGGAACCTCCTATGTTTCAGTTTGTGCTCATTGCCTCTTGTCCTGTCACTGGGCAACACTGAAAACAGCCTAGCTCCATCCTCCCTACTCCATTCACTTCAGGCATTTATACACATTGATAGGACCTGACCCCCTGCCCACTCGAACCTTTTCTTCAGTCCCAGCTCTCTCAGTCTTTCTTCATTGGAGAGGTGCTCCAGTCCCTTAATAATCTTAGTGTCCCATTGTAGACTATCCAGTATGTCTATGTCCCTCCTGTATTGTAGAGCCCAGAATTGGACACAGCACTCCAGGTGCAGTCTCACTGGTGCTAACTAGAGGGGAAGCATCACCTCCCTGCTTGCAATACCTGGTCTAATGCAGTCTGGGATCCCATTAGCCCACTTTGTGGCAAGGGCACGTTGCTGACTCATGTTCAACTTGTGTGCGTAACAGGACCTCCAGGTTCTTCTCTCTGTAAAGCTGCTTTCCATCTGGGCAGCCCCCAACACATACTGGTGCATGGGATTGTTCCTCCCCAGATGCAGGACTTTGTATTTACCTTTGTTGAACTTCAGGAGATTCCTGTCAGCTCATTTCTCCAGCCTGTCCAGATCCCTCTGGATGGCAACATGTCCTTCTGGTGTACCAGCCAGTTCTCCCGATTTTGTGTCATCAGCAAACTGGTAGAGGCTTTACTCAGCCCTATCATCCAGATCATTAACAAAGTTAATGTTAAACAGGGCTTCCTGGCATACATTGATCCCTGGGATACATTGCTAGTTACTGGCCTCCAACTAGAATTTGTGCCACTGAAAAACAGGGTCCCACCCTCCTGCACACCCTTTGCACCAGCCTCTACCTAGACATGGAGAGAACCACACGCTGGTTCCAGATATTGGTAAAACAGGCCTGGGCGGTTATGTTGCAGTCAACATACTGCCGTCTCGCTGTGCTGCCTGCCAGGCACTCCTGCAAGCTCCAGCTGACACACGCTTCTGACAGTATCATCCTGATTGAGATAATGTTTCGAGTGAAGCAAGGAGACTCATACGCCTTCCTGAGCTGCAAGTAGGGTCAGCTCCCAGGAAAGCTGCTGCTGCAGAACTGAGATGCTGGACATACACAACACACTGTGCTCAATCAGCAGTGGGAACTGCTTTTACACCTTTCCTCCGCAGCAAAAGCAGCTCTGGGGAGTTGGACCAGATGCAGCTGAAAGGGCCGTTCAGGAGTCAAGACAAAACTGTTACACCCTGCACAGCGATGACGTTCCCTCATCCTGAGTCCATTCCCCTGGGGAGCTTTACCACTTGCTGAGATGTCAATAAATCGCTTGTTTAACACACAGACGCTGCATCTGTGGGTGTCCGGGCATCAAATTGTGGGAGAACGCAGGCACACGGTGCTGACATCTCAGCTGCCACAGAGCCAGGGAACATTTTGGTCATGGCTTTGGACAGGCATACGCTTCACTGGGTTACAAACTGGCTGGATAGCCAGGCCCAGAAGAGTAGTGGTGAATGAAGTTAAATCCAGTTGGCAGCCGGTCACAAGTGGCGTTCCCCAGGGCACAGTACTGGGGCCAGTTCTCTTTAATATCTTTATCAGCGATCTGGATGAGGGGATCGAGTGAACCCTCAGTAAGTTTGCAGGTGACACCAAGTTAGATGGTACTGTCGACCTGCTTGAGGGTAGAAAGACATTGCAGAGGGATCTGGACAGGTTGGATCAATGGACCAAGGCCAGTGGTAGGAAGTTCAACAAGGCCAAGCGCTGGGTCCTGCACTTGGGTCAGAACAACCCCAGGGCACCGTTACAAGCTTGGGCAAGAGGGGTTGGAGAGCTGCCTGACAGAAAAGGACCCGGGGCAGCTGAACATGAGGCAGCAGTGTGCCCAGGTGGCCAAGAAGGCCAACAACAGCCGGGCCTGTATCAGGAACAATGTGGTGAGTAGGACTAGAGAAGTGATTGTCCCTCTGTAATCAGCATGGGCGAGGCCCCACCTCGAGTACTGTGTTCAGTTTTGGGCCCTTCGCCACAACAAAAGACATTGAGGTGCTAGCATGGGTCCAGAGAAGGGCAGCAAAGCTGGTGAGAGATCTGGAGGACAAGTCTTATGAGGAGCAGCTGAGGGAGCTGGGGTTATTCAGCCTGGAGAAGAGGAGGCTGNAGGAGGCTGAGGGGAGACCTTATCACCCTCTACAACTACCTGAAAGGAGGTTGTAGCAAGGTGGGTGTTGGTCTCTTCTCCCAAGTGACAAGAGAGACAGGAAAAGAGGAAACAGCCTCAAGTTGCGCCAGGGGAGGTTTTGATTGGATATTAGGAAAAAATGTTCACACTGAAAGGGTTATTAAACATTGGAACAGGCTGTCCAGCAAAGTGGTTGGGTCACCATCCCTGGAGGTATTTAAAAGACAGGTAGACTAGTGCTTTGAGATATAGTTTAGATTAGTGATGGTTTTTGTCAGAGTTATGTTGATGGTTGGACTAGATGATCTGAAAGGTCCCTTCCAACCTAGGCAATTCTATGATCCTATGAATTCTATGATCACCAGCCTCTTGGCCTGGCTGTTCAGTCAGTTTTCAATGCACTTCACTATGTGCTCATCCAGCCCACACTTCAGCAGCTTGTCTATGAGAATCTGATGGGAAACGATATCAAAGGCCTTACTGAAGTTCAGGTAGACAGTAGCCCCTGCTCTCCCCTTGTTTACCAGGCCAGTCACTTAATCACAGAAGTTTATCAAGTTGGTCAAGCATTAATTCCTCTTGGTGAAGCCATGATGACTGCTGCTGCTGATTTTCTTGTTGGCCACGTGCTAGGACTAGCTACTCCACCACATTCCCAGGGACTGAGGTGAAACTGGCTGGCCTGTAGTTTCCTCAGTCCTTATTTCTTTTTGCCTTTCTTGAAGATGGGGATGGCATACTTTCCTCCAGTCTTCACAATCAATCACCACGATCGATCAAAGATGAGTGACAGTGGCCTCACTATGACATCTGCTGGATCCCTCAGCACTTGTGGGTTGATCCCATCATCTCCTTTTACATCTACACAGGCTTCCTGGCATTTTTTGCTTGACTTCCTCTTCATTGGGATGGACTTGTCTTGAGCATAGAGTTGTTCTTGAATATTAACCAGCTTTCTTGGGCCCTCTTCCCTCCAGGGCTTTATCCCACAGGTCTCTTCCAAGTAGATCTTTGAAGAAGCCAAAGACTGCTCTCCTGAAGTCCAGGGTTGTAAGCTTGCTTTTCACCCTTCTCCCTCATTTAACTTTCACAGTCCCAATGACGCCCTCCTTTTTGACGAGGAGGTCCAACAGAGCACCTGTCTTCATTGGCTCCCTCTATCACTTGGAACAGGAAGTCGTCATCAACACAATTCGGGAACCCCCTGGATTCTTTATGTCCTGCTGTGTTGCTCCTCCAGGAGATATCAGGATGCTTAAAGTCCCCCATGAGGACAAAGGCCCCCAAATGGGAGACTTCTCCTATCTGTCTGTACAGGCCTCATCTAACTGTTCTTCCTGGTCAGGTGGCCTGTAGCAGACACCACTGTAATGTTACCTTTGCCTGTCCTCTCTTTGATCCTAACACACAAACCTCTCACTTGGCTCCTCAGGCATAGCTCAATGCACTCCAGATGTTCCGTCACATAAAAGGTAACTCCCTCTACTCATTTTCCTGCCCTGTCCCTCTATTGCAACAATCCAGTGATGAAAGCCATCCCACCACATCTGTGATACCAACAAAATCATTGCCTGCTACTGGTATTACCAGGATTGCCTCTGAATCATGTCTGTTACTGTCAGGCACCGAACAGTCTACAGGATGAGCTATCCACTTGAGGAAAAAAAAAAGTCAGAGGAAAAAAATAAAAAGAGATCAGCCTCTTCCTCAGAAGGAGCTCGTAGCCTCTTATATTACCGTGTCTGGTGACTGTTCCTTTCAATGAGGATAACTCTAAGTGGCATCCCAAGGAGGGAAAAATGTGCACCTGAATGAAGTCAATCTGATTGCATGAATTCCTCCCCTTCACAACATACAACTTCATTGCAACAGGCTTTGTACAAAAGCACTGTCCTTAAACCAGCCAGCCTTTAGAAACTGGCTAGCATGGGACTCACAAATCACCACCTTTCTTGTGGCATTATGCTCTGAAACTATATGTGTGTCACAAAACAATCATTTCACTATACAGAGAAGTTCAGTTCAGCTTCTCCCTGCAACTAATAATAGCTTATGATTTATGCTTTAAGGTCTACACTTTTTCACCATGGTCAGAGATGACAAAATGATGATAATGAACATTTTCAGATTCTTCTCTGCCTAGAAATCTTTTTTTGTTTTTTAATGGACTTTTACAATGCCTCTCTTCCTTTTGCAACCATTAAAAAAAAAAAAAATCAGAGCTGTGTCAAAGTGCAGGTCTCATTTTCCTCGTTTGGGATCTTAACAGAATACTGTATCTAATTCCCAATTGATTTGAGGTCTGTGGAATGGAGGAAAGCTCAGAAGGAGCTTGTAGCCTCTTATATTCCTTTTCCCCTTTGTCTTCCTTTTGTTTTTTGTCAACAAAACAACTGAAAACTGACCAAGTCACTGGTATTTTACATTATTCTAAAGATACACAAAAGAACGTGCCAGGTCAATAAATACCAAGCAGATTACCCAATTCAAACTGATTATTTATGATTTACACTCTCAACTACCATTAGAAATAACCAAAATTAGGTTTCACAAGGTATCATTATTTGAAATAAGCAATGTCTGTGTTCCTGACTTAACTATCCCAAGTAATTTAAAGGTCACTGTAATCAGATTACCACCCTAGCCACGTTTTTTCCTTCCATGATGTTGAATATACAGCCACTTGTATTTTAGAAAATAATACTGAAATGCCTTTTTAAGAAAAAAAGAATTGATGCCAAAACACAATGTTATCTCTTGGCTCCTCAACTTTTATCGAAATCTGTTTATTTATTTAGACGCTTGTTAATTTATTAGGTACTTACGAGCTTATGGGAATTCACAAACCCATTCTGCACCTCTTGGTCCTTTCAAGCGCTGAGCTTTTTTTTTTTTTAAACACCATTTGTTACATTAGCTCAGAAATGAAAGAAACCATGTATCTTTGTGTTTAATAAATTACCAAAATAAAGATCCATAATTTCACAACCAAATTTATTTTGGTTTATTTTGAACAACAATCTTACAGTTATGCATCAATTCCTGAAAACTCCTGAAGTCATCTTCCAACCACTTTTGTCAGGAAACTACAAACTCCCACTTTTCTGCGCTCCATTTTGTATTTACTGTGCCTGTTTTTTTTGGTTTCGTTATTTTGGGTTGGTTTTCCCCCCAATTAATTCTAATTTTGTCTTCAGTTTTTTTGAATTCACGCTTTAAAAATCATGCATGTAATTTGTCAACTAGGTAAACAGGAAAAAATATTCTGAAATACAGCTTTCCTCCTACTGCAGCAATAAAAGAACAGTATGTGCCTTGCTATAGCTAACCATCCGTCTTTATCAGAGGGAATCAAAAAATAGCCTTGTGCTTCCTTATGTGACAGCAGCAGTTAGGTCTGTCTTTCACTAGACAATAGCACTGAATCCTGAAATCTATTCCCTTATGTTAGTTTTCTGTACGCATGCATATAAAGATGCTCCCCTCCAGAAGGTCAGATTCTCCATGTAACTGTAGAGGCCAGACTCCTTTAGCATTATATAACAGAGAAGTGCTCTCCCAACTATTACCCTGTTTGATGGTTCAGTGCAGCATTTTCATAGCATAAGCCTTAATGTAGCATATAAAGGTGTAATAGACCATTACTATATTCGGGCAAATGTCCAGATCAGTGATCAGGGTAAAGCCTTAAACAGAAGGAAAGGCTGCTCAAATACCTATGACCCACTTGAATCTCTGTAGCTGCATTAGTGAGCCTTCAGCACACAGTTTCTCAGTTCTTCACCTCCAGGGGTATATCTGTCAACAGGGTAAAGCAACTGAATAAACATTGTTCCAATCTTCATTTGCACCCTGTCAAATATGACAGCTGGGAAGGACTTTGAAGTGGTTTTTATTATTATTATTATTATTATTTGTTTGGGTTTTTTTTTAATTATAGTGCATGCATGTAAGTTGTTTTCAATAAATTGTGCATCTCCATGTTTTCTTTAACTGATTGGATAGGAGTACAAAGTTAGAAAGTTGCTTTTAAATAACTTGTGAAAGAAAAAAAAATATTATTTTCAACAAGGGGCTTGTGCACACAGTCAAAGATACCTGCATAATAAAGATTTTTCTTTTAAGGTCAGTGAACTTTCATGATCTTGGGAATCAAATTAAGTCACGCTTTTTTTCCTGAGTTCACAAATCACAGTGATGGAAAATAAAAATCAAGTGTTTAAACAAAAATAATAATGAGAAACAAAGCAATACACAAACCATTCAGTCTAAATGTTACACAGATCAAAAGGGAAAGAAATAAAGTTATTTCCTAACAACTCTTCTCAATTCAAGAGATACACTTCAACATTTTTTAAAAATGTATTATGTCAGCATATCATTATATTGACACTATGTATCTTGAAATACTGTAAAATAATATACATATAAAATAGATCAAGATTTTAAAAGATTATTTTAAATATTTTTGGTTTTTGAAAAATCTGAAAAGAATTTCTAATTTTTCACCTACTCTAACAAACATATACGCACATCATTTTTTATTTGCAAAGAATGTCAAAGGAGCACAGATGTACAATTTAAAATATGCTGTATTTATTTCCTCCTCTAAATGTGACGTATTCTAGTGGTGTTCAGATGGCATAATCTGATTTTTACTGTGGGTAAAAGTAAATGGAAAGAAAGAAACTAAAAGAATGGCTTTAGGTGCAAAAGAAAGGAATAGGTACAATGGTATAATTAATTCTAAGATCATTCATTTCGTCATTCAAAATCCTAAGTCCTCTATGCTATATATGAACATGACTGAAGTAATTAATGCATAGAATTAAAAAAAAAAATCATATGGGGAAAAAAAATCAGGTCCAACCAACTTTTTTTTAGTTTTGTTAAAAAGGAAGTCCAGGACCATTTTTCTTGCTGAAAAATGGTTTCACACCAGGGAAGTTTTAATAAAACTACACACACACATAAAAATGGATAATTCAAAACGGGTAACTTAGTTACATCTATAATTTCCTAGATATGATTCCCACAATATGCAGTAACACAGATCCCTAAGTTTTTGTAAGTTCTCCAAAGGACTAATGGGCCTCTGATAACTGGCTGTAAACTAAACAACACAAACTATTCTGCATTATTTGCAGCTATATACTTGAGCTGGAGCATGCTACACTGAAAGCCTATTAAAATTAGTATAGCTCATTTGAAAAGCATGAAAGGTTGTTTGAGACATTATTATATACTCTTAAGAAATGAAATCCACAGAATGTTTAGCAGTAATAACACTCAGGCCATGTATAATGCTGTAGTCAGCAGAAAACAAACTGAAAGATAAGGAAGTGGAGGATGCTGTATTCTGCATTCCCCTGATCCAAGTAAACAACTGAATGCTCAAATATCCAAGAGTAATTTTGGGAGCATATAAACTAGCTAGATAACTAAGTTAATAAAATATTTCAACCATACCGGCAACTAGAAGCCATTAAATGTATTTAATAATACTTTAATTACCTTGTGGGATAGTTTAAAACAAAACTTTTATCACTCCAGATTTTGAGTAAAGTCAATGAAGAAAAAGGAGATGTTTTTTTGGCAGCAATGTAGTTTCTTTGAAAGAGGGATGCCTGGAGTTGGTTAATTTCTGATTATTTCAAAATATCCTGAAGTAACTATGTGAAAATGTATGAAGTGAAATTTATTTGCTCTGAGAAGATTTTAGGCATTTAGGTTTTTCATTCTCTCTGAAGTAAAGCATCAAGAATTACACATGCAGAAACTAAGCAATCACCTCAGGGGACTGAGGTCTAATCTTCCTTCCTCTGTTTTGTTCCACCTTTCTTTTCCCTCTTCATCTGCAGACAATTTTAAAATGGATTTGGGATAGAGTACAAAACTTCTCACAACAAAAAAATTCATCAGTTTAATTTCTGCTAAGTTATCCGTGCACGTTGAAAATTTAGTGGAAAGAATGTAAGGAAAGTTACAAAAAAAATGCATTTAAGAAGTAAGGAAGAGTTGGCAGGAATGCCTGCAAGACAGAAGTGTTGTCTTAAGCATCTCTAGCCAATATGAACGTACGAAAGTGCTTCTGGTATCTCAAGTAATGCTCAAGAAACATTTTGTATTGTTTCACACATGCTTTGTCTAATCAGGTTTTCAAGTGTTTCACAGCAGCTAGAAAATCACCTATCAGGACCCTCCTGAAGGTGACATGAGGAAAGTGTATGAGATAAATTGAAACTCTCAAGAAAAATGGTGTTGAATCTTTTGTAAAAATATATATGGAAATATTCAGGGTTTACTTGGTAAGGTACTAGGCAGGTAAAACCAGAAAATATCTAACACAATATGAAAAAAAAATTACCCTCAATCAAAAAATAACAACTAAAAGTTAGGATTTGTCAAACAGCAAAAAGGAAAGTAATATGAAAACAAGTGTATTCAGATTTTAAACCAAAGAGAAAAGGCAAACATTGAAATTTATATACATAAGACATTACTACAGCAGATCTCAAAGAGAAGACTTCACGTAGAGCTACACAGATTTAAGCTATTTCATCACTTTCTACAAATCTCTTAGACTCTTACACACCTGTACAGATCTGGGCTGAGACTCCCAAAACAGTTATTGATGACTGAACAAAAATAAACATTACATATAGTTTCAGGAAACAATGCTATGACAAGAACTTACATCATTGAAAAATGTAAAGATGTGGCTTCTGGCTGAAACTCACCTGTATGTAAAATATTGTCATCAAGTGCATTGCTTAAACCAACAGCTAAACACATTGCTACACTATGAACAAGACCTATGCAACCCCAAGCCCCATGTGTAAGCCCCATATTTGAGATGTGAATTTTATCAGCAAATATCCTAGGTGAAAAATGGTGGATGCCAGCATGTTACAAAGCAGCTGTCACTTTCCTTTGACTAAGCACATTATAAAAGAGAGCGGCATTTTAGAAAAAAATATCTTCAATTTCAATACCAGAGGCCAGATTAATTCAAGCTTTAGATCACTTAGCAGCTAAGGCTCTTTTTCTCTCTTCAGCGACTACGAGAGTTCCCAGGACACACAGGCATTATCTAAGTTAAGACTATGGTATCAGATATGCCCATAATTTGTGACCTTGGAACCTGATTCAGCATCAGACTAGTTCAGTTTTGTATTACAGCTTGCAAATGCTGTAGTCAAATCAGAAACACTGGAAACAAAGACTAGCATTCCCAAGTAACGATGGTCTCAGTAAGCAAAAACCGAAACCAAAAACAAAACAAACAAAAATAGGAAACCAAAACTTGGCAGAGGTTACTGTATATAGTTTTTGTTTTTAAATTAGTTTAACATTTCTTACAGTCATTGGTGCTCTTAATGCATCTCAGCCTGTAAAGAATTCATCAGTAGTACAGAACATTAAGAAACAGCTAATTACACTGTATTATGGCACACATCCTTCACATGCTTTCCCCCAGCATTTCTCAACCCAAAATTTCCAGCACTGACTGCATTTAACATGGTCTAGGAATTTTAGCCACATAATTTAAAACTCTGAATCACAGATCTAGTTTTGGTAGCACTAATGGATTATCAGGAACCTGCAGTGACTGGAAACCTTTGTATTCATGTTCCACTGAATGCAAAATATATTATGAAAATATGTTGACCTTTTTATGGCTAAATCTTGGTTTTCCTACCAACTGCATTTTTCTTCCTTTTCTCCTTAGTTGTTTTTTGGTTTGCTTTATGTTTTTTTTTGTTTTTGTTTTTGTTTTTTTAAGATATTTGTTTATTTTTATAACATCATTGTGTTGTTAAAGAACAACTCAGCATGATCTTCAAAAACACTAGAAGAAAAACAGAAATTTAGCCTAAGTGGGAAACTCAAAGTGATGTTTTGCTATTGTGAGAGACTTGTGATGGACAACCATGACGTTACAAAAGTAGTTTAAAATGATATCTTACTGTTGTTGTGTTCTATAACACTGATTTGTAATCTCCACTAACGTACATGAGGCAGGACAGTACATAAATCCCAGATTTATTTTTTTAACATTGACAAAAATGAGGAGATTGGTAAAAGAGCTGTTGAGTCCTCCCTGAGTTCACAAATACCATTTCTGATGCATTCAGTCACCGAGACCGATTCCAAGTTTCCATGAGACCTAACATTCTACAAGCAAGAAAGTCAACCTGAATATGGGTTATGAAGGTTTAATTAGAAATCCAAAGGCTTAAGATTGCAATCATGTAGTATTTATTCAACTTATAGAAGCCAATAGTTTGAGTTTGTCTGCAGCCACACATACCTATTTTGATATCTGTTACTGCAACAATTAAACTGATGTGATCCCTATGGAAAAAAATAAAATCACTTTGTCTCTTTCCCATTTTTATTGAAATATTAGTAAGATGCAAGTTAAACATGCCTTCATATACTTCAAAACTGTTGTACAGTACTGTTGATGAATAACTCACCTCATCTATAGCTTTGTATTTTCTTTCAGAAAGACACAAGTTTGTTTCATAGACAAAAAATACTTTTCTACAAAACATACCTTTCTCTATAATCCACATTCATATCAGCACCTGAGTATATCTGATCATCAGTCTTTTAAATAAGCTTTCTACACAGGTTTTTCTAGGAGAAGGAAAAACCACTCTAATGGCACCTGGAGCAGTGTAACTACAAATTATCCTTCCTTGGCTAAATTCCCCATGATGAACTCTGAGCCATGAGGTATCATGTGCTATTAAAACCAAAATAAAACCAAACAAAAACACCCACTTTTGTTTGTTTTGTTGGTTTTTTGTTTGTGTGTGTTTGGGTTTTGTTTGTTGTGGTTTTTTTTTTTTTTTTTTGAAAAGTGTCCACCTTCTCTTAATGATGCTTCTTGCTCAGTGAACATTGTTTGCCTTTGGGAAAGGGACTGTTAGAATTGGAGCCCTCAGTAGTCTAGAGTTAACTAAAATACATTCCCTCCTGATATTTCAATCTTAAGTGAAAAGGATTCATGGTCAGAAATGAGACGAGATATTGGATGGAATTTTTCTGAGTTCTTCTATAGCCTGACAAATTTAAAATTATATAAATGTTTATCAGGTAGCTACCAGCTGTCATGTTTTAGAAGTACATCAGCTAAAGTCACACCATCATTCTAACTCCGCTGAGTTGAACATTCAGTATTTTCAACATTAAACTACCCTGTAAGTCATTTTTGCACTGCACAGTGGAACACAGACTAAACCCTATGCTAAAACCAATTCAATCTGGTGAAGTCTGCACTGGCGCAGCGGACTGGGAAAATACTACCTCCGATTCCTAGAGCAACATAACTCCAATGGCTTGGTGCCAGCCTTCGGCTAGTTATACCTGTCACACAGTTAATTAACTAAGGCACAGCATAATGTTGCTGTTAATATCCAGTTTCAGACACAGTTCATGTTAAGAGATGACAGGTTGGGTCTTTCTATTGTATTGTATAGTCAAGATGTGTTACAATATAGTAGTAGAAAACCACCGTAAAACAACAAGATGAAAGAAACAGCTGCACTGTAAGTATACATGAAGAGTATATACTATATATAAAATGTATCTTTCACAACCCCAAAAAATAATCATGTGAAATAAAACTAATTCTTTGTTAAACACAGAATTATCATAAATTGTTTCCTTACAAACTGAATGAAAATCAATATGACTTTTTCTAATCTTTTAACTTAAACATGTTTGAACTGAGGAAAAAGGCATGTCAAAACAAAAATTATTTTCAGAAGCTAAAATATTTTAATAACTAGGCCTTCATTCAATTTTTAGAAAAACCTACTTTATTTTTATTGAAATAGCTTTCTCCACTAAGAGATTTCAATTTAAAACAATTTTTTTTTATGTTTAACCACATTTAGTGTTTTGGTTTTTGGTCTGTTCCCTTTAACTAAACTGCAGAATAAAATATGGACTATTTTCTGAATAGTAATTATAGCTCCCCTTGAAGTCTCCTAGGTCATTAAAATATGATTAGCCAAAGGCTTTTCTTAGGTTGAATGAATAATACAAATAAGACATACAGATCCATTTCAAAAGTCTACAATGATTACCTTATTGGGGCTCAGTTAATGAGAAAAATAATCCATCTCTGTTGGTTTAGTGACATGGGTGAATGGTTCAATTCCCAAAGATGACAAACACAATTTACAACACCTGGACTAGCAAGTTAGCCACCTCATACTGAAGGGCCTATAAACTACTAAAAAGCACACAGGTGTTTCTGTTGAGTATATAACCTGAAGTCTCCTCTTCCTTAATTAATTTTATCAGATTACTTCAAATTAGTCCTGTGCTGTGTGTTACTAAGAAAAAAGAACCTTGTTTCCATGGCAATAAATTAGTTTTACCAACTTGCAATACACTAAAACATTTGCAAAAATGTATTTCCATTTCAATTTAGATGTAAGCAAGCATCAGATAAATCTGTCTATGAAGAACTGGGATATACAATGTTTACATGACTTTAGTCTTGCCAAATTCTTCTTTTGGGATTAGCCATAGTTACAATTACAAAGAAGTGTTGTAATCATCATTATCAATCTGCATGTGGGTTTAAGGAATATATTTTTATAGTTATACTTAATTAACACCATCAGGAAATGGGGAAATATTACATTACTCAGTATCCAGGGAAACTCTCCATCCAGAAATGGTCTGAAATCATGTTGCCTTCATGGAAATCAGACCACAGCAACACCTTCAAGAGCTCAAGTGATGTGATGGGATATTCTGAAATATTTTGTAAAATCTTGTTGCTGTCTTTGTATCAAATGGTAAGAGGAGAAAAACATGAATGTTGAAGCCCCTCCCAGTCTCTTTTGTTCCCATAAGTTGTAATGAAAAAGGTTTTCCAGGTAGTGTATGCATCCCAAGAGCTCTAGTGGTAATCACAGCAGCTGTAGAATGAGATTGCATATCCCTGCCAATCAAGGCTAAAATTCAGTTACCAACACCAACCACAACTGCAGTCTCTGCACTGTGGTGACCACAAGACATTGTGCAAGTAACTGTCACAGTTGATTCTTGTATTTATTGTTTCTATAAATACTTATGGACTCGTTAACTGGAAGCACTCTAGAATGTGCCTCAACAAAACCAGTATACTGCTCATGATCACAATACTAATGCATCTACACTCACACCTTGGTGCATCCTGAAGCCCTCCATGCAGTACAAGGAGAATGATCTTGATCTGCTCTATAAAGCCCAGAGGATGGGCATCACCTAAGGAATTAAGGAAAGTGTAATAAAACCCCCAAAGTTTACTTCATAGACTGGCAGCTCAATCGATTATACTATGCATTATAATGGCATGAACTACCAAATATCCAGAAAGTTCTCAAAAACAACCCCTTTGAACTCCCTACTTTCCAGATTAACATTGCACACATGTTAAGAGTCTGACCAAGAGCCCAGTTAGATAAACCATGGATAATCCTCTAGGCTGCCCCAGGTATTACTGATGGGAGTAGTGTGCGTAGATGGGAGAACTGCAGCTCTATTTTAGTCAAAGACAGCATTCAAGTAGACTGTATAATCAGAGAAGATACAGGCAGTGAGCTCCACACAATTGAAAAAAAAAAAAAAAAGAAAGAGTTGAAAATACCTATCTGCAGATACTTATCTCTTAAGTAAACGTTGGATGCTCCTGTCCAAAATTAAACACAGAAAGGAAGCATACAAGAGATGGAAGCAGGGTTGGGTAACCCAAGAGAATACATACAGATGATGTCTGAACATGGGGTTAGGAAAACCAAAGCCCATGTGGAGCTGAATCAGACTACAGACATGAAGGGTGACAGGAAGAGAAGCTATGGGTACATCGTCAGCAAAAGGAAGATCAGAGAAAAAACCAGGCCCACTGTTGAATAAATTAGGGAACCTAGTGATGTCATGGTTTGGGGTGGGCTGGTTATTGAAACAATGACAAANTCTTAAGTAAACGTTGGATGCTCCTGTCCAAAATTAAACACAGAAAGGAAGCATACAAGAGATGGAAGCAGGGTTGGGTAACCCAAGAGAATACATACAGATGATGTCTGAACATGGGGTTAGGAAAACCAAAGCCCATGTGGAGCTGAATCAGACTACAGACATGAAGGGTGACANATAGAGCTCCCAGGATGATGATCATCACCAGTAGGCCTGGGGAAGTCCCAGACTGGACTCAGCGACAGATGAGAGCTGAATTCAGGAACTGGATTCAGGAACGCACGGATCAGGATCAAAGGCAGATATACAGACAGAGTCCTCCTCAGACACTGGCCATCAAAGAAAAAAAGCTGACCCCTTTTGATCCCTCAGCTTTTATACTGAACACAATACAGATGGGATTGAATGCCCTATTGGTCAGTTTTGGGTCACCTGTCCTGTCTCCTCCTTCCCACAGGTGTGACCCATCTATGCTGTTTTGCTTCCATTCCTCAAAGCTGGTGCATAAAAAAGTCAGCTGACCTTGGTTGTTATAGCAATAAGTATAGCAGGAGCCTCTCTGCATACCGCTCCTTGACATTAACTATAAACATCAGACCTTATCTGCTAGAAGCCACCACTGTCTGAAAAAAATAAGCCATTATTTTCAGACTGTTAGAAGAGGCTTAACTGAAAAGTAAAACTACTGAAATGAAAAGAAAATTGGTTCTGTTTTACCTCAAACCAGGGCAGGTAACAAAGGACATGGAAAAAGCTGAGGTACTCAATGCCTTCTTCTCCTCAGCCTGTACCACTAAGATCATCCTTTAGGAAGGCCTTTAGCACGGAATATTTGCCCTTAGGGAAACAGTATCTGGGTAGGGTACCTTTAGACAAACACACACAGGGCCACGGGACCTAATGGGATGCAACGACTAGCGCCAAGAGCTGGCTGATGTCCTTGTGATACATGACCTCAGATATGTTGTAGAAGTCACGACAACTGGGGGAGATAGATAAGGACTTGGAGGAAGAAAATGTCACCGCTAACTCCAAGAAGGGCAAAAACAGAATCCAGGGAACTGTCGGCCAGTCAGCCTCATCTCCATCCCTGTAAAGGTGATGGAGCAAGTAGCATGTCTGGAAATGGCTTCCACTATTAAGTACAGAAAAGTGGTTGTGAGTAGTCAGCATGGATTTACAAAGGGGAAGTCACACTTAACCAACCTTGTACCCTTCTTTGATGACAGAACTGGATCAGTGGAACAGGGGAGAGCAGTGGATATTGTTTATCTTGATTTTAGCAATGCTTTCAGCACAATTTCCCATTACATCCTCACAGACAAACTGCAGAAGTACAAACCAGATAAACAGGCAGTGAGTGAGAAGGACTGAAAGCTGGATGAACTTCTGGGCTCAAAGTGTCATGATCAACAGCATATGGTCCAGCTGGAAGCCAGTCACTGATGGTGTACATTAGGCTTCAATATGGTATCCACTACTGTTTAACCTCTTTGTAATGACCTGGATTATAGGGCAAGGGGCATCCCCAGCAGGTTTGCAGACGATACAAAACTGGAAAGAGTAGTTGGTGCACCAGATGGGTGTGCTGCCATTTGGAGAGACCTCAACAGGTTGGAGAAACGGGCTGACATTAACATCAGAGTTCAGCAAAGAGAAGTACAAAATCCTGGGGAAGGAATAACTAGAACCTAGGGAGCAGTAACTCCCCACTCCCTTACAGACTAGGGCTGACTGGTTGTAAATCAACCTTGTAGAAAAGGATCTGGGAGTCCTGCTGGACACTAAGCTAAACATGAGCCAGCAATATGCCATTGCAGCAGAGACAGTCAGTGGCATCCTTTGCTGCATTAGCAGTTTTACCAGCAGATTGAGGGAGATGATCCTTCCCCTCTGGTCAGCCCCTGGGCGACACATCTGAAGTTCTGTGTCCAGCTCTGGGCTCCCCTGTACAGGAGAGACATGGACTTAATGGAGTGAGAGCAGAAGAGGGCCAATACAGGTGATTAAAGCACTTGCACGTCTTTCATATGAGGAAAGGCTGAGAGAGCTGGTACTGTTCAGCCTGGAGAAGCAAAGTCTCAAGGGAATCTTATCATCAATGTGTATAAACACCTGCTGGAAGCAATAATGGTGACAGAGACAGAATCTTTTCAGTGGTGCCCAGCAGAAACAGCAGCAATGGGTACAAATTGAAATACAAGAAATACCAGTTAAATGTAAAAAAAAAAATAAAAACTTCAATTAATTTTTTTTTTTTTTTTAAAACTGTGACGTGGTCAAGCACAAGAAGGCAGGTATGCATTCTTTTTCCTTTAAGGTATTCAAAACTTGATAGGAAACAGTCTTAAGTAACTCTGGTAATGATTTCATAAACTCAGAGAGACAACTCTCTCACTCCAAGCCATCAGATGCTTATTTCTTTTTTTTTCCCCCCCACACGAGTGGCACAATTCTGGCACAATGTTTGGATTTCGTCATAAATAAGATATTACAACGGGTACACATTTGAATATCTGTTTTTAAACAATTCTATCATGACTATTTTCTGTGGAAAATTAGACAATTCATTCTGTTAGGGAATATTTAAGAAAATCAACTTTTTTAGAGATGCAGCTGAATAACAGATGATTACATATATAGCAGATATAAGCTTCTGCCATAGCTATTTTGAACAGCTACTGAGCAAGATTGCCTAGTTGCTAATCATTATGTCACTCGAGGTCAAATCCCCCCGCACGAGCGCACAAACACAGACATACATGCAAACACTGCAACGCAATTTAAGTTTCAAGTAATTACATCCTGAAACAGTTTGAGAAAAAGCAACTATGTACAGGTAATTAAGTCTTCAACAGAGTATCATTACAAGTTATTAGATGCCTGGAAAGTGCAGGTGGTTAGTGCAGGTGTCCCGGACTACGGAAAGCAGAATGCAAACAAAACAGGCAGATCAACGAATAAGCAGATACAGAAATAGTAGCACTCATACGTACAATACATATATTCTCCATATCTTCAGGTTGAAAACATAAGGACTGAGAAATCCACCTGTATACAAAATAACTCTCATAACCACTAGTTACAATTCATGAAAATATACCTTCTTTTTAACTTCTTTTTATACCTGGTAAAACCCTAATCATTCTATTAACTGCAAAGAACATCTAATTGAGCCCAGGGATATAATTTACCCTTTTCAATGCTAAAGAAAAGGAATAGTAATAAAGCAGTAATAAAGAAGCACTAAAGTTCTGTTGTTATTATGATGCATAGAAGGGCTGATAGCAAAATATTTTTTTTTTAACATTTTTATAGTACATAAGGAAGTTAGAAGAAAATAGTATATCTAAAAAAAATAAAATACTTGGCCAAGAAACTTACAGAAATATAGCTCCAAAGTGATACATTATGACATGTATCAAGAAGCATAACCATAAAATACTACAGAATATTGAAAAATTCATTTTTTTTTCAAAATTGCAAGTGAAACTGCTTGTTTTTCTTCATTGTAAACAGTAATTATGTCCCAGACTCTGACACTCTTGTCTCCATTCTTGCTTATGTTGAGTAGCATTTTATTACAAAAACTAAATCTCACTGAAATAAGTAGCTTCTCCATGAAAAAAATCTTATCAAAATGATGATATTAATTAGTAATCAAGATCCTTTCCTAAGGAAGCTCAATGCCCCATTTTCATTTTACTATGAAAATACCTGTTAAAAAAATTCTGTCCATAAAAAAAAAGAAGAAACTCTCTTCCCCTAGACCATTAATAATATGACATAACTCTCAGGAGCTTACAAAGGACACAAAAAAAGGCTACAACAGTTTTTATTGATTAAAAAGTGATAAATCATTTTTTCAAGCTATGCTCATATACTAGCTTTATCTTTCTCAGGAGCTGCCTAAAATACCAAGCACAGGAATGGAGAAGATACATACTTACAATTGAGTCTTCATACTGTAGCAAGACAAAAACAATTAGCAAGTGAACTTTGTTAGCTGGGTTCTGCAGGCATTTGTATTGGTGTTGCCCAGTGTCATTCGAGCCTTGGTTAACATAAAAATGAGTCATCTGTGCTGGCTTCTCTTTCTGGAAAGGACTGTAATTTGCCTTGACTTCAGTTGTGTGAAAAAAATTTGATCCAACTTCTATGCAAGTTTTTATAGAACCAGAGAGAGAGAGGCAGACAATAACTGTCCCACTCTAAATTCCTGATATAAGGATGTTGTGTGTCAAATAAAAGGATGGACGAATACAGGACTGCTAGGAAGAAATTCTGTGCTTAGAGAAGTCGATGTACTTCGCCACTGATTTCCCCGGGGTCAGGATTTCGTTCTTGGACAGGGAACAGCAGGACAAAACGGCACAGTAATTTACACAGACAACACTGGGAGGAATGGTAAACGAAGAAGAGGTATGAAAAGAGTACTCAGGATTAACAGAGAAATCTAAATTACAAAAAATGGTGGCTAACATGAACAAATGTGAAAAGGAACAAGGCCAGCACTTATGATTTTAGAAGTGTAATCAAAGCCCAATCTTAAACAGTTTAAGGCAGCAGGAGGAATAAAATACAGAAGGTACATTATCAGTGTTGAAGCATAACACTGAACCTCAGTTCCTTTACTGTAAATGCTGTAGCTGGGTTTAGCCATTTAAGCAAGAACAAGAAAAATGCTATCTTTAGCTTACTGACAACTTTGTAAAAAGTGTTTCTTTAAAGAAATGCCTGACACTAACAGTAACCTCTAAGAATGTCCCTGGGAACTGCAGCTGGACAACAGCAGGTCCATGAAAATATATATGTGTGTGCGCGCGCACACTTGGGCCTTCATGAAATACATACAAACCACTTTGTTATATAAATAACCTATTGTTTAAACACTTGCAAAATATACATTTAAAATAAATATAAAGGAAAGCTACTTAATACGGAAGTGGAGACAGATAAAGAGCCATATGATAGGTAGATCTCCTCAAGTGAAAACTAGTGATGTCCATGTAAACACAAGTACATTTAAGCATTAATACAGGCACCTCCCCAAACACTAACGGCAGCGCCAACAGATTCTTGATAGAGTGAGGAAGCCAGAAAACTACACCAAAAAAAGTGTTACATACACTATTACTAAACACAGCTCAAAATGGCTGACAAAACTAAAGAGGCTGAGCTATACTGGCAACGACATCGCTGCTCACAGCAGACAACGTAAAACCTGACTGCCAGTGCACCTGCAAGTGTGAAGCGTGACTTTCTCAGAGACAGCTAAAATGTCTTCCTTAAATTATCTTTACAAGTTTGCACAGTATGTCCTCCTCGCTTTACAGTCTTTGCTGCATCCAAATTTTCTGTTAGTGCTTCCTGCATGTGCTTCAATTTACTTAAATCTGACTTTTCAGGCAAGAACATGTAAAAAAATTCTATGAATTTTTCTAACAACAACAAATCTAAACAGAAAGGTGTTTTTTTCAGCTTGCTCACATGGTAACAAACCGAACTACCCCATTAGCTGGTTGGAAGCCAATGATTCCAGAACGAGGGCACAGTTGGCCATTTAGAAGATAGCAACATCAAGGCTATAAAAGCAGCGAGTCAGTTACGGTCTGGCTCCCTCCTTATTACCTGGACTGAAAGGAAAGTTGGGAGCTGGAAGTCCTTGTGTTCTGGATGCCTGACTGAAGGGAAGTTGAAGGCACCCACGATGCTTCCCAAATTCCCCAAACTAGCTAGTTAGTGGGATGAAAAATCCTTTTGTCAGTTGAACCATATTAAACTTGCCAATAAATGTTAAGTTTTTTAACAGATTAAACTTGTCAACAAATCTGGTTAGTCTGACATTGTTTGTACACAACGTGCAGTCTGATAGGAGCAGAAATTGTGTCTACTTCAGAGAGCAGATGTATGACTTCCTTGTTTACAGCTCTGCTGAAGCATGCCAGATTAATCCAAACCTCCATTTCTGTATCTATAATTTTGCAAGAAAACTCCTGGGTAGACAGGTATTTATGTGCCTGATTTGCAGGCTCCTGCAATGCACATATAAGCCCTTCTGTCTACAGGGGTTTCAGCAAGATTTATGTAGGTAGCAAGCACACAGATTTAGGAGTCTGCCTGCACATATTGCACAGTATAATCAATGCCTAACACATATTTAGACACCATATTGGTCATACAGATAAGGGGGGAAGAAGTCTATTGTTCCAGAAATTTGGATCCTGAATGTCAACATTTAAAGCAGCAAAATCACAGAATATTCACATAGCTGCAGAACTTTCATTATCACTAAAAAAAATGTATCTCCATGAATATTATTTTTATTAAACATTCATACAACCCATTAACTTTGCATGATTCTTGAAAGAGATCATAAAAGGACAAAGTCCTTTCCTGGAAGATTTTTAAAATCCAAATTAGACAAAGATGAATTAGAATATAGATAAAACAGACCAAAAAAAAAAAGAGGGATTTATAAAAGAAGATTAATACAAATTCTGTATATTTTCCGGACAAAAACTTATTAATCTATTTCACTTCACAGAGGGTCTTAAGGTAAGACAAGAGAGATGGCATGGGAGGGGAAAATCATGAATGTAACTAAGCAGGATGAATTGGATTGGTAACGTAAAAAGGACTCTCAGATAACATTTCAAATACCAAAAGTAAAAGAGTCTGAAGCAACAAATACAGCCAGAGGAACAGAAAATGCAAGATAGCCTGAAAAGTTCAAACAAACATTAAAAACAGTTAAAGCACTCAGAATTTCTAATGCGTCTTCTCCTGCTACCAGAAGCTGTAGCTAGAAGACTGATATTTTTTCCCCCATAGACATTATCCTAAATTTACTCTTCCCAAAGGAGTATCATCAGCATCATGTTTATCATATGATATTACAGAGACACTTGCTTCATTCAAAAAACACCATCTCAGACAGTGCGTGTACCACACCGATTGCTTTTTGCTGACTTCAGTTTCAGTGGAAATATCATTCCATGCTTGCCTTCTGCTTACAATTTTCCCCAGGCATCTGGCTTGAGCGAGCTGCCTGCGAAAAGATACAGGACTGGAACAACCTTAATCGGGACTGTACAAAGCTTTTCTTGTGTCAAGTCTGGGGAGGAAAAATGAAAGCAGCCATCCAGTATGATAATTAAAAGGGGGTATTTTGAACAAGAATATTTGTTGTACCTTCTTAACTCATCAGAATAATACAGGAGACATTACATTTACTCCTCTAGCCTGCCTCAGTGAAGCAACGTAACTCAAAAATCATTGGTCATGAAAAGATAAAGGATGTCAGGATTTGAGTGAGCATCTAGTGTAGAGGGTAGAGATCTTGGAAATTTCTTCATCTTGGAAATCTCTTGATATTGGGCTAATGTAAATTGTTGGAGCCTTATCTAGTTTACCATGGTACCTGATTATTAATTAACAACCAAGGCTGCTCACAATGAGAACGTTGTCTAGTAGAAGAGTCATTGGAATAGTCCTAGAAGAACAAAGATGATGAAACAAATGCATACATATTCAGGTGTGTTGTAATGAATTGCATTTCCACTTTCGTTCAAAAAAGTGCCCATACAGATTGACTCCTAAAGAGGAGGGGAAATAGATGAATGACTCTCAGGTTAGCACCATATTTTCTAAATAGTATGAAAACATTTCAGTTCCTTTTTCATCACAGTTTATGATAATTTTTCCAAATTACCAAAGTAAGAGACAAACACTTTACACATGGGTGTAGAATGGAATTCAAGTGAAATACACGTTGCCACACCTGAAGCAGCTATTCAGAGCATATTGCTGCATAATATGCTGGAGTGTGATGCACTTGTAAAGGAGGTATCAGATGGAAAGAGGGCTGCAAAAGCTAGTGGCAGAGGTGGTTTTCTCCCCCCCCTTTTCTTTCTTTTTCTTTCCTTCTGGCCAGTGAGGCAAGGAAGATGGCAACAGCCCCAGGCAAAAAGTGGCAGAATGAGAGAAGCAGCAGAGCATTCCTACTTTCTCAAGCAAGGCTGAAGCTAAATTCTTCGATATATGTTCTTTCTAATGTAATAATGATTTCACCTACCACCCAAAAAGCCTGTGGAAAACACTTCTACAAGAACCACCTGAAAAACCTTCATATTGTTCATTTGGTTGTTGTTTTTAAGCATCTTCCACTGTTTAGCAGGGCTGTTAGTATTAGAGACATCAGCGTGGTCCAAGGTTTTCTACAGTATTTCCTGAGGTAAGATAAAGCACGATTTCAGGTACATTTTAGAATTTCTTAAAGCTCACCGAAGCATGCAGTTACTTTCATTTTCAGCTGTCCTTCATTTATCTTTATNTTTTAATTTGAAGACTAAATGTTATGTTCTGTACTAGATGATACCACCAGATAGATAATGAAGAGCTTAATTCATGTTCATTCTTAAGGATCACAGTGAACTTGCTGACTGACTGTGTGAAGGATAAGACTTTCTCAAATGCGAACAGGTAAGGCCAACCCCATTGCACTGCGCAGCACATTAAGCCAAGGTGTCCAGCTGAAATCACATACCCCTATAAAGAGAAAGTGCCCAAGTTGGTCAGTCTTGTCTCTCAGCTATCTCAATTTCTAAACCTGGTATTTGTTATATACTATCAGCAAAAGGCCATTCCCACAGCAGTCCTTCAGTGGGTGGAGATTTCAGAAGACTAGCAAAGAGAAGAGTCCTATGGACCGTAGGTGTAAAGACACTATTCTCAATCCAACTCTGGGCACTAGTGATAGGGGAAAAAGAGAAAGACTCTTAGAAGCAGCACGTCTAATACATTAATCAGGAAAGGAAACAAGTAATATACATGTGGTTTTTCTGGTACCTGGCAAAAGTACTTGATAAGTTGATTCCTGTTCAGTCACAGTGGAAGTATAGCTGGTTGATTTAGGGTACCAAAAAAGATTACAGTAAAGTTTATCAGTTCTCCTTTCAAAAGATGGTCTACCTTTGCAACAAAGATAATAAATATTTTTCATAGTGATAGACCTTGATTTTTCCTAGATACTCAGAATATATAATTCCCCAAATCTGGACCTCAAGCAAATCATCTGCGTGTAGACTCTTACATTAGTGTTCTATGTTTACAAAGGCTTATACATAAAAATATCCACCAAAATATGAAGACTTCTAAACATTTGCACTTTAAAACATTTCACTCGCCATTCAATTTGCACAGAGTCCATATGTCACGTTCAACCACTTGAAATCAGTAATTTCTAGGTGGATTTTTCTGACTATGGACTTGTCCCCATCCCTTGCTAGAATGAAAGAAACCCTGCCATAAAAGGCCTCCTGAAACATACTTGTCATTTCACTGGATTAAGCATGAACAGGTTGACAAATCAGGGCATGGGACAACAGCATTTGCACTTAATTGTCCTGCAGAATACTAGAGAATTAGAATATCTATTCCCTAGTCACCAGCTGGATTATTTAGTGTTTTCTAAGGTATACATACCACATCCTGACATGCAGCAAAAAGGTTGTTTTTTTAATTTTTAAAATGAAAATAACAGGTAAACAGTCTATTTCCAATTAAGCAAGACAAGATGCACATTAGCATAAACCAGTTGGATTTTTCCTCCTACAAATGACTCATAAATCACAGTGTTTTCTTCCTCTCTCTGAATATATATTTATTAGCACCACACGTAGGTGGAACATTATGCCAAGAAGCCTATAGTTGCAGAGAAGCATACTAAGAGGTACAATAACTTCTTACAAGTGAATATGCTTTCTGTATATTTTTAGCATGTTATATATTCTTAATTACAGAGAAGAAATTTTATACGGGTAGTCCAGACCTCTGAGATGTAAAAACCTCAAAACTAGTTGAGGAGATGGGGTGTGGAAGAACGTTAAGAGGTCAAGAAAATGGTTCAGACACTACATTATTTCAATTTGTTACATTAAACAGTATAAAGAATGGGTTTTTTGATGAACATTTGGAATGTTCTTTTAAGTTGTTTGTAATTATAAAAATAAACAAATGGCAGATATGTATAGAACAGGGGGCAATTTGATTAGCATATAAAGGACAATCCTCAAAGTCCAGAATAACGTAGGCATGTAACATGAAGTCCTATCCTATTAACCACAGGCATTAAAGCTCCTAACACCAAAAAGAGCTTTGAGATTAATTCTGACTGACCTTGTGCAGAAACAAGAATGTCATCCCGAAATTTTTGTGTTTACTATCTAGACTCTAACCACTACTTCTCCAAGACCTTTTATCAACTGATTTTTTTCTTTTTACATCTGTATGGTTTTATTTATTCATATAACACATTTTGCTCATAATACACATGCAGGTGATCTAAATTAAAAGTTCTAAATTTAGCCTTTCATTTATATAGCCTGCACAGCACATCATTAGGGAGAGGAAAAAGATAAAATAATATTTTTCCTTTTTAAGTGGCAATGTATTACTAGCAAGCCAATGATCCGTAGCAGCCATTAGCATAAGAATCTATTAGTAAATTTATTTCAAAGGATGTATAATGTATAAAAAAGTCAAATGAAAAATAATCCTGAATATTTACACCATGCTACAGTATGCATCCCTGGTGGATCTTCACCTGGAATGCATATTCCACAGTACTTAATTGTACTTCCTGCTATAAAATGCGTGTGCTTCACGGTTCTTGATATTTGTATCTTAAAAACCCTAGGCACACAGAGAAAAAGGCATTTCTTACATCCAGCAATGCCCTGTGACTCTTTCCAGCTTTCTACAACCCATAGGGTTTAAACATATTTCCCCATGTCTTGCCAAATGCCAGAAAGCCCTGAGCTGTCACCAGCAGCCACTAGAAGAAATTCCTGCTGCCTCTGGCCCCTGAGCCTCCAGCTGGCTCATACGGCAGAAGCCATGGTGCTGGAGCGCATGTTAAATTCTTTCAGCAAGTACCTACAGAAATTGGACACATCTTTAAATGGGGAATATCTTGCTTTTACTTAGTTACTTAAATAATCGGTAACTTAAAAATGGCTAATATAAAATGCAACAGACATTCACCTATAAAATCCACATCAAATAAAAGTTTCAAAGGTTTATAAAGGATACAGGTGAAGAAATGAAAGCAGAAGTATACCTAAACTACTTAAACCAGAGTTACCTCAAAAAACCTTTTCTGTTTCTCATTCAGCTGCCTTACTGTCTCCCCTGTTTCTCCTCCTTTCTTCTGAAAGAAAACATTAAAATATTTCAAGCTTTGTGTCAGCTGTACCTACAATGAAGCCTGCCAGAATGCTTACTCACAGCAAAAATTGTCTCCTGGAGCACTCCCATTGAAGGATACCTCCAGTAATACTCATCTCATCCAGCTGCCTCATGGTGAAGAATGTTAGTTTTCATGGCAAATACTTCCTTTGAGATTTTTTTTTTTCCCTTTGAGACTGTCCTTGCAGACTTCATCTTTCATTCCAAAGTTTTTGAGCCCCATGCTTATTCAAGGAGAGCCTGGCCAATCCTTTAGTTAAAAGAAAGATTGCTTCCCTTCCTTAGGAAAGGCTGTTGTCTGAGGACTGAAGTGTAAGAAAATTCCACCACAGTTCCCCTCACCTCAAAGAAGCCTGAAGCAGAGGATGCTGAGAAGCAAAGGGGCCTACTTATTACAATTAGGCAAACAAAGGGAAGGCAGATGGAAAGGATCAATAAGCAAGCCTAAAACACACTTGCTGTGCTTGTGTTGTACAATGTTTGAAAGGCATCTCTATCAGAATAAGAGTAGGAAAGCTTTGTGTTTACAGTAATATACAATTATAATGTCTGTCTAAATATATCTGGGATAAATGGTAACAGCAAACCTTTTAATAGTTTCCAGTGTTGTAATATAAAAGCTAGAGAAAGAAAAACAAGATATCTTGGAAAAGGAAAGCTTTGGCTTTAACAGAAGAATTTATTGTTAAGTAGGAGATATAGTATTAGCCCATATGGTGCTGTGCTTTAGACTTGTGACCAGAACAGTATTGATATTACACTATTACCAAAGAGGGCTTGCACAGCATCTAGGCCTTCTGTTTCTCACTGTGCCCCCCTCCCCAAATAGGCTGAGGGTGGGCAAGCGGCNTCTTCCAGTTTTCTCCCCCATCCTGTGGCGGGGAGAGAGCAAGTAGCTGGTGGATGCTTAGCTGCTGGCTGGGGTTAACCCACCACACCAGCAAGGCTGCTGAGTTTGGCTAGAATGGCTAGCACAGTGTAGAATATGAAGTGGGAATATAGGGAGAAAAGCACTATGAAGCACAGCAAGCAAGAGAAGAGATGTCATAGAATTAGAATCATAGAATTGCTGAGGTTGGAAGGGACCTTTAAGATCAAGTCCAGAGGCAGAAGTAATGGGAGCAGTGATCAGGGGGAAAAGTTATGTGAAGCATGGCTAAAGAGATGATAAGCAGAGCAATGAGTAGCACAGCAACAGCTAGCAGTGAGGCTGCCAGCATGAGAAGCAGCAAAATCAGAACCAGATGAGATCAATACACCAACTCAGCTTAAATGCAGCCTTAGCCCCCCATCAAGATTTCAAAAACCTTGAACAGTGAGTGCCAATTATTATAGGAGAGAAAAAGTAACTAGCTGACCTAGCAGTTGCTTCCTCTGAAGAAAACACAGTAAAATATTATTGGTATAGTTACGCTTTAAGAATTAAGTACCAGTACTGTGTTTACTTANGGATGGGACACAGCTGGGAGAGCTCGCTGAACTGACCAAAGAGATGTGCTTCACACTGTGTAAGGTCACACTCAGCAGTAACTGGGAGGGAGTTTTTTCCAAAGCAGATGTTGCTCAAAGACTAGCTGGGCATCCACGTGCTGATAATGAGAGACTACTTCTGCATCACTTNTACCTTGTTTGTGTTTTTTTTTGTTTCCATTTAATAAAAATGTGTTTTGTTAGCTGTTTGTTTTACATTTCATAGCTGTTTGATACCTTCACTGCAGAATGCATTTTTCACTGCAATTTACATCCTGTATCAATCTCTACTCAAACACATAAAAGAGATAATTTTGTGTAGTTCATTAATGCAGACGACCAGATACTACAGTAATTACTAATTTGAAACTTTTTTTTGTGACACATCTCCAACCTCTTCCATTCTGGTATACCATAGAAGTGATCTTTCTACAAAAATTACCTTTCTATTAACATTACCCCTCTTCCCGGTCATATTACTATATTGCAATAGTCATATCATTATAGAACCATAGAATGGTTTGGGTTGCAAGACACCCAAACTCAGGGTGGCTGCCCTGGTAACATTCAAGTATCTCATGCAATATATCTATTTATGTGGATGACTACAGAAGGTCATACTATCTGAAATGACTGTCACACCAAACAGGCAAAAAAGCATTCACTCTGATCTGATCTTGATATAAAAGGCCAAAGTATCAATTTTGTGGCCCGGAAGAACAGACATCAGCCAGAATTTAATAACATCCTTAGGAGCTAACAAGGATTCTTCTATCCAAGCTCCTCAAAAAAGAGATAGCTCAGTGTATGTTACTTCAAAGTCATTCAGCTCAAGGTTTGTTTGCAACGTAAGCAAAAAAGGACGAAATTAACAGAAGGCCATGCCTATTTAATTGCCCCAGCAATCTGGTGCCCAGGTCAATTGCCTACTTTGCTTATGTCAGCCCTGGAAACTGTGATACAGTTATGCAAAAGGCAAAAAATCTTTGGATATATCTAGCAAAGCTTTTCTAGCAGACCTACATCTGCCAAGACCATATGACTGCTAGGTGGAAAATCCTATTTAGAATGCTGAGTGTAATTCTGTCACACATGTTAATCTTTCTCAAATTTATATTGAGATAGATAAATTAAAAGAAACTTGGCTTGATTAACCATACCAAAGGCCAAGAGGGAGCAGAACCATTCCCTGCAAATAAATCAGGATGCAAATACCGGGGAAAAAGTGATAATTCAGCTAAACGAAGAGGCTGGCAGAAGAACAAGCTCTGAATAAATCAAGCTGGTGACTAGAAGAAAGCTCCTAGTCATTGACGGCAGGAGGGTCTGAAATAGCTTCTCAATAGGTGCAGTGGGACACAGGCCAACTAGTGCTGACAAGCCTCGTCACTTATTGAATTACAATACATGGCTCCCTATACAACATGTTTGTGCACTTCACAGGTAAGACCCATCTTGTACCCTTGTTATACAAGGATGAATTAAACCTGTCTCTGAGATTGTCCAGCTTTTTTCTTGTCTGGTGTACTGTTTTTGGCTGGGATAGTGCTAATTTTCTTTATAGCACCTGCTATGGTCCTAAACTTTGGATTTGTGACCAAAACAGTGTTGATAACACCAGGATATCTTAGCCATCGCTAAGTCGCCATTGCTGACCATCAAGGCCTTTTCTGCTTCTCATGCTGCTCCACCAGTGAGTAGGCTGCCGATGCACAAGAAGTTGGGAGGGGACACAGCTGAGCTGGGACAGGTGACCCCAACTGACCAAAGGGATATTCCAGACCATAATGACATCATGCTCAGCAATAAAAGCTGGGGGAAGAAGGAAGGGATGTTCAGAGTTATGGCATTTGTCTTCCCAAGTAACCGTTACCCATGATGAAGCCTTGTTTTCCTGGAGATGGCTGAACATCTGCCTGCTGATAGGAAGTAGTGGATGAATTCCTTATTTTGCTCTGCTTGCACACGCAGCTTTTGCTTTCCCTATTAAAGTGTCTTTATCAACCCACTTTACCTTTCCAATTCTCTACCCCATGCCACTGGGGGAGGAGTGAGTAAGTGGCTATGTGCTGCTTAGCTGCCTGATGGGGTTAACCTGGAACATCTGGTCAGTAAAGAAATCTTTAGTATATATTTCCGAGTACTGAACTATAGGGCTGGCGTGGGAAGGAAAGGGAAAAAAAAAACCCAAACTTAACAAGAAAACAAATAAGCATGCCTCCCAGTAACTGTTCCACAATGGAATGTAAGCTTCCAACACCATCATAAAGAAATTTGAGATATAGTATTACAACAGCATCCCACTGGCTTGCCACTGCACGGGTTCCCATTCCACTCAGTTAAAGCTCCTCTTATTTGCTGTGTACAATGATGTCACAGACTACCTGCGCCATCAAGGAAACTACCAGAAAGCTGTAGGGAATCCAGCAGAAGAGCCTCTTTGGTCAAGAGAAACTTCCAAAGAGTACCAACAAGCTTAATAAATAGCAGCGTCCACTAGTTGCCCCTTTGGAGACCCCGGCAGGGAAAGCCTATCGCAGCTATTTTAGCTGTGTGGATTTACTTTTTGTGATTATTTACTGAATAAAAGACCATCTCCCTAGTGCCTCAGGTGAAACCCATCTATGCATTCTATAGCTATTGCTCTAGCTGGGCTATCACTTGTGGTCTGTGTAATATGATAAAACAGGTTTTAACTCAGGAGACCAACAGAAATAAGAAACAATTTTTCATTGATATTACAAACACCAAACAGGAAGTAATAGCCTAAACTACTTACTTGCAGTGTTTTAGTCCATATTTTTTCTGAGCACAACTTGAAAAATTGTTCTGTTTATTTTATCTTATCACATTAGCCTGGTATTACTTTTTGCTCATAACCATTCAGACATGTTTGGCATTCAACATATGCTATTTTGGAAAAGATTCTAATCTGTTAAATAAGTTTTAGGCTTATCTGACAAGACATTTTTCTTGCATACTGCTATCTGCAGATGGTGTGATGAAAGATAAAAAAGTCAGCATCTCTCCCTTCCCTGCAATCAGCTCCCAGTCCACTAATCTTAGCAGTTACAAGGAAGGATGTCAGAGACCTGGCATAAAGATTTTTGGACTCTAACTTGCCAATTTTCTATTAATGCTTTGGGGTAATTTTATTTTAAAGTTATATTGTAAGTATACTGATATATGAGCAGCTGAACTGTAAATTACAGTTCTAATTAATTTTTTTGGAAGAGGGAGGCTCTTTCTTTGAAGAGAAAGGGCGGGGGTAGAAAAGCAAAAGACAAAACCTAGGGATACTGTGACCATCTTAGGCAGCAGGCAGCCCCAACATTTTTAGCAACTAGGCTGGTCAAAATCCTCTCTCACAAACCCCCTGCTGCTCTAGCAACAGCAAGTGCCAGCAGGCAGCTGTGTTCCCAGAGACTGCAAACATAAACCCAGCAGAAGACAACTTGGTAGCTCTTCCTGGGAGAAGAAGGAAGCCAGACAGAGGTACTCCCTAATAAACAACTTCTGTGAACCGAGAGCTGCAGGGAGCTTAAGCTTTTATGTTATTTGCATAATGACCAGCATAAGTTCTCATTTCACAAAAGGAAGTGGACTTTCCTGCCTGGAGCCACCACAGTCTGCATCAATCACCTCATCGCTTAAACAGCCCAGCCTGCTTAAAATCATCACCCCTTCAGACAAGAAACATCTTGTCAGGAGTTCAGGAGAACTCAGCAGTAGAGCAGGTGGACTTGCTATAGTTTAGATAAAGATTTGTTGAGGTGTGAATCAAATTGGTGAGATTCTCTAGGAATTAGATGTTAAAACATTAAAAACTCACCCAAGTTCTATTTATCCAGCACCTTCATTTAACTGTCCCAAAGCATCACTGACTTAAGGCAAGCATCTCCAACTAACTAAAGAATTTAGGCACAGAAATAGATGTAGCCAGTGCATTAACTTAGAACTTCAGCTATTTCCCAACAATCACTTGTAACCATACTCTGAACTCAGTACAAACGCAAGATAGCTGATTTTTTTTTTTTTAAGTTTGAATTGCAATTCTCTGTGTTCACTAAGAAGCAAGACCACACCTATATAATTCAGCCCTATGTGTGCATACGTGCACTAGGACACAGTCTAATTATTCTTCCAGCCCAAGATTCACTGCTTCATTCAATGCAGAGGGTGAAGCAAGATTTTTGCATGCGACACATTTGCTGCAAAATCAGTTCTTTTCAGATTTTTTTTTGCTAAATAAAGCCCTCAGGGCCCTGATACACTTCGTTCTTAATCTACAGGGAAAGTGGAATTTCTTTGCCAATTTTTCCTTCACAATCAGAAATATATCATGGCAAATTCGCTGCTTCGGTACAGTCCTTTCTTTACAGAGCCCTGTAGTCACGTATGACGGGTTATTCAGACTTCTATTTGTCATGTTAATGCCACTGACATTCATTACTTTGTGGCAACATTTACAATATGATTCCAAAAAGCTCATGGAAAACAGGAAGATATTCTAGGAAAATACATGACACTATTTGGACACATGATGTACAATGCACACAATGTATTAATAAGAAAAATGATTTTCAAATATTAATTTGCAGACTTAAACCCCCCCACCATTGTGATTCAATCCATGAATTCTTTTAGGTTGCTTCTTGGGGGAGTGTTCATAGATTTATTCTGTGGAAATATCATGCTTTAGGTACATGTGTGAACACTGGGAGAAGTACTACTGCAAGTATATATTGTTAAGATGTTAAGCTGCATTCAAAGCTTATCTTCTTAACAGCTGTAAAAGACTCAGATTTTCCAGAAGTCATCCTTGGGTAGCAGTGGAGCTGCTTTAATTTGCTGCATCAATGCCTAATATAAGTGATTCAAACCTGTGTGTCATTTTCCCCTCCCAAGGCCTCTAACTTACTCCTCCTAAACAGGGAGGAAACACAGATTAGAAGAGAAAAATCTATCCATTGATAAAAGCAGCACATCTAAAACACCCCTAGGGCTAAGTTGTGGTCAGAGGAGCTTCCCCTTGATATTACTAGGTGATGAAACTGCCAATCAGACCTTGGGAGAAGACAGGGGACCTCCAGGCTCATTTCAAGAGACAGAGAGAAGACAAGAAAAAAAAGACCAAGTCCTATTAGGTCCAGGCTTGCAGGATGAAACAGTCACCAAACTTAGAATTTCAGAAAAGATAACAGAATGCCTAGATCTTGATTTGAGTCTTAAAGTGTATCACAACTACGAATTGTGAAAAATAAAACTTATTTTCATTTTGTCTGCAAAGGGCTCATTTTATTGCAATTTGCAGATCACAGAATGGTTTAGATTGCAGGGGACCTTAAAGATCATATAGTTCCAACCCCTTTGCCATAGGTAAGGACACTTTCCACTAGACCAGTTTTCTCAAAGCCCCATCCAACCTGGCCTTGGACACCTCCAGGAATGGTGTTTCCACAACTTCTCTGGACAACTTCTTCCAGGGTCTCATGACCCTCACAGTAAAGAATTTCTTCCTAATATCTAATGGAAATCTCCCTTCTTTCGATTTAAAACCATTACCCCTTGTCCTATGGATACATTCCCTAATAAAAAGCCCCTCTCCATCTCTCCTGTAGGCCCCCCTTAGGCACTGAAAGGCTGTTATAAGGTCTCCCTGGAGCCTCCTCTTCTCCAGGCTGAACAAACCCAACTTTCTCAGCCTGTCTTCATAGCACAGGTGCTCCAGCTCTCTGACTATCTTCCTGGTCCTCTGCTGGACCTGTCCCCACAGGTCCATGCCCTTTTTTTTGTGGGCTCCAGATCTGGATGCAGTATTCCCATTAGGGTCTCACAAGAGCAGAGTAGAGGGGCAGAATCACCTCTCTCAACCTGCTGGCCACACTTCTTTTGATGCAGCCCAGGATGCAGTTGGCTTTCCAGGATGCAAGAATACATTGCTGGCTCATGTTGAGCTACTCATCAACTAACATAGAATCATAGAA
>VXBH01008602.1:0-15924 GCA_013400035.1 Rynchops niger | reverse complement strand
AAGCTTTGAGAATGTTTTAATGATTGTTCTCCTTTCACTTACATTAGTTCTGGATTATTTCATAAAAGCACTCTCAGTCAGTTCTTTAAATAGTTGTCTTTCAACATTAGTGCATACAGTAAATACAGGCAGGTTTTTTGAGGAAGCCTTAACCCGTCAGTACAGAAACCGTGACTAAAAGGTAGTCTTCCCTACTTCTGCCAGTTAAAATCCCTTCTTTCATGCCCACCTACCATCAGTGTCTCCATTGCTGTCTAAAACACATCTTCTATGGCTAGCATGGGCCCCTCACTACAAGAAAGACACTGAGGTGCTGGAGCATGTTCAGAGAAGGGCAACAAAGCTGGTGAGGGGTCTAGAACACAAGTCTTGTGAGGAGCAGCTGAGGGAACTGGGGTTGTTTAGCCTGGAGAAAAGGAGGCTCAGGAGTGACCTTATTGCTCTCTACAACTACCTGAAGGGAGGTTGTAGAGAGGTGGGTGTCGGTCTCTTCTCCCAAGTCACAGGTAAATGGACAAGGGGAAATGGCCTCAAGTTGTGCCAGGGGAGGTTTAGATTGGTGTTATGGTTTGAGAAACCCACAACAATTTATTGTCATTTAGACAATTATTCCATCGCCCGATGACCCCTCCCCTCACAGGAAGGGGAATCAGGGAAAACGAGGAAACACAAGGGTTGAAATATAAATAGATTTAATAGGATACGGCTAAATAATTAACAATAATAACACTAAAGAACCAATATTGATCCCAATACCAATATAAAATATACAAGGATTATACTCAGCCAATTCTATCAGTAGGAAGCTGTGCACTCCCAGCAGTGGACAGCAAATGTCACACACTGCAAGCGCTATGGCTTTGGGAGGAAGGGAAGGCCTCAGGGGTCCTGCACCGGGGCAAGGAGTTCTCTGGACCGCCGTCATCAAGGGAGAGAGTGAACTACGCAGCAAACTTTTCTAATTTATATTGAATGTGACATTCATGGTATGAATTAATCCTGTCGGCCAGCTTGGGTCAAGTGCCCAGGTCTCGCTTCTCCTCATCCCTGCACCTGGCAAGGCTTGAAAACACTGAGACCTTGAATCCCACATAGCCTAGCTGGCTATAAAGTAAATATTTTCACAAATTCATACACTAGAGTCTTCTAAGAGTGCAGTTTTCCCAAGCATTAGAAGAGAAATGCCGCTCAAACCAGGACAATTGGATATAAGGAAAAAATTCTCCACTGAAAGGGTTATCATGCATTGGAACAGGCTGCTCAGGGAAGTGGTTGCATCGCCATCCCTGGAGGTATTTAAAAGGCGTGTAGATGTAGTGCTGAGGGACATGGTTTAGTGGTGGACTTGGCAGCGCTAGGTTAACAGTTGGACTTGATGATCTCATGCTTGCATTCACTGGGGCTGTGAGTGCAGCTGTTTTCCAACCAAAGCAGAATTTGAGAGACTTGTGTATGCTGCCTCCGGAAGTCTGTTGGCTTGCATAGCTGTTCCTGAGCTACCCGCAAAAGTCGTGTATATATGCTGTGGGTTTTGGATAGACCTCACTGAGACTTGTCCTGCTACAGCTTAACTGTTGTAAGTGTCCAGACTAGCCTGTGTATGTCTCTCCCTTGCAGCCAAGCTGAGGTCACTGCTCCAGACTGCAACAGAGATACACTAGTGCTTAAATACTGCAAATGCAGAGTAGTTTAACAGTCCTTGACTCCAGCTTTCATGGGGCTGCTCACTGCTCAGGATTTTTGGAGCTTGTTTTCTCAGCCAGTGTAGATGATTTAAACAGGTCTAGCAGCAGGCAACCTTGAAATCCCTGATGTCAAATTTTATTTCCCTTGAGAGAGTTTTTAAGATTAAAGCACAACTGATGGAGCAATGGAAATCTTTCAGAGGAAGATGAATGTTCCTCTTCAAAAGATGCATCCTGTCAACAAATTCTTTTCTATTTCTAGGCCAGGATGCTTCAGAGGTGCAGGCTGTTTTAATATTTTACAATATACTTCATAACTTACACTGTCTTAGTTCTAAGAGTTATTTTCAAGTTCGTTTGGGTGAATAAAAGCTTAAGCATGTGAAGAAATTACCCCAGGTTGTCAAGTTTAGCTGATCCATGGTTATCTACTGATGTCAAAATAGTAGTGTTAGCTTCGTTTTCAAAGATGTCTGAGTACCTGCATTGGCTAAAGGAGCTCACAGAGACAGTGACCACGGTTGGCTGTGCAGTGCAGTCCAGAGGTAATTTTGAAAATGGCAGTGTATGCCTGAAGGATAGTAAGTGATCTTTATAAATGTCTATACATCTAGTCACACATGTGAATTAACTATGCTATTAGAGAAAATGCGTGTAAAAATCAGACCAAGCTGGCTCGCAGCCCTACCTTGCCTGTCAGTTGTTCTGGAAACCTGTGAAGCCAAACCGTGGTGGGCCAGGGTAGTTTTGACTGTGTGAAGGCTCTTGTACAGGTCTCCTGCCCAGGGAATAGCAGTTGCCATTTGAAGATGACCTGTTGTTGCCTGAGCTTAGTTTCGAAACAAATGGCAATCCAGGAGGGAGGGCACCAGTCCTTTTAATTTTTTGCACAGGGTGGCACTGCCTGACCCAAGATTACCACAGTGCCAGTGACTGGTTTCTGTGAGATGGAAAACCTACCTACCATTTTCTCCCCTCCAGTAGTACTGGTGCTCTAAAACACTGAGGAATTTAAATTGGGGGTGGGGGTGTGTGTGTGAAATGATCCCAAGAGATGTTACAGGCACAGCAAGCTTTGGTGCAGGAGTTCTCAAATACGAGGTAGCAAATCCTGCTCTTGCAGCCATTCCTTGAGCCAGCAGGTTGTGCCTGCTTCTGAAGGACACAGAGCAAAAAGTGAATATATCTAGCTGCCTTTGTATTTCCCAGGGATGATACAAGCAGTAAATTTTACAATACCCTAAATTAATCAAAGAAAAGTCCACTTGATTAAATTTTAGAGACTGTGAAATTGCTAGGCATTATTTAAACATATGTGATACTTCAGAAGTGTGCACTGACAGGAGCTGATCCATCTAGGAACTGCTATTCTAATGGCAACTTCCAAAGAAAGGTGCAGATCTGGTGTGAGAAAGTGCAGGACTGTTGCATGTTAGGTAAGCTCTGATTTTTATACACCAAATTCTTTTTGCTTTTTTTCTGAAAAGAAAATACTCTGACACCCACATAATTCTTTTACAAGTAGCGNCAATTTAAAAAAGATGCTAAGGTCCTTGAATGCATCCAGAGGAGGGCAACAAAGCTGGTCAAAGGGATGGAAAGCATGTCCTATGAGAAGCGGCTAAAGACTCTGGGGTTGTCTAATTTGAGAAAAGGAGGCCNAAATGTTCTGTTCTATTTTGCATTTCTGGCTGCAATGCTGAGTGTTTCCTGTAGGTTTTTGTATGCTAGCTATATTTTAATGAAATTAACGATTTAACCACATTTCAGTTTGAATTAATTGATGGAAAGAATTTAGTTTCCATGTACGCTTTCTTTAATACTCGTGCATAAATGTGTATTTGGATTTTTGCAGTTCAGCAGCAGAAACCTTATATTCAACCATCTTTGGTCTCCATTTGAATGTGTGTAAATTCTGATAGTAATGATTAATGGGATGAAATTTAACAAGTCCAAATGCCAGATTCTGCACCTGGGATGGAGTAATGCCAGGCACAAGTATAAATTGGGAGAAGAGTGGCTGGAGAGCAGTCCTGCAGAAAGGGATCTGGGGATGCCGGTTGACAGTAGGCTCAATATGAGTCAGCAGCGAGCCCTGGCAGCCAAGAGGGCAAACCACATTCTGGGGTGCATCAAACACAGCATAACCAGCTGGTCAAGAGAGGTGACTAGCCCGCTGTATTTAGCATTGGTGCAGCCTCTTCTTGAGTATTGTGTGCACTTCTGGGTCATTCAATTTAAAAAAGATGCTAAGGTCCTTGAATGCATCCAGAGGAGGGCAACAAAGCTGGTCAAAGGGATGGAAAGCATGTCCTATGAGAAGCGGCTAAAGACTCTGGGGTTGTCTAATTTGAGAAAAGGAGGCCAAGAGGGAGGTGCTGATTTCTTCTCCCTGGTATCCAGTGACAGGATGCGTGGGAATGGTTCAAAGCTGTGCCAGGGGAGGTTCAGACTTGATATTAGGGAGCATTTCTTTACAGAGAGAGTGGTCAAACACTGGAACAGGCTTCCTAGAGAGGTGGTCGATGCCCCATGCCTGCCAGTGTTTAAGAGGCATTTGGACAATGCCCTTAATAACGTTTTAATGTTTGGTCAGCCCTGAAGTTGGACTAGATGATTGTTGTAGGTCCCTTCCAACTGAAATAGTTTAGTCCTGTCCTATTCTATTCTATTCTATTCATAGCTTTGAAGGTAGGAGGAGTAGGGAGAATTAAGCTTGCTTTGTGCCTCTTGATGCCATCTGAGGAAAAGGTATTGCTCTACATGAGACTATGTTCCAGAAAAAAAGATCATACCTATTTATAGAAACAAATAATGAAAATTAATATCAGCTCTAGTTGGCAATCTAATATCTCCTCTGTTATTCCAAGAGTTATTTAACTTCCAAGCTTTGTGAAAATACAGCTCCAACATGAAAATATAGTTTCAAACTATCAAGCTCCAAGGGGTGTTGCAGCAAATAAAGGATATACAATAGCAACATCTTTGCTCAGTTGAGTTCAGGCTATAGACTGGCATTCTGCCCTGGGAGATACAATGAAGATAAGAACAAAAAATTGACTTAATTACTCAGCATATAAGATTACTGACCTTGACTTTTACCAAACTTTCAGACTTTTTTTTATTTCTAGGGTCTACATAAACTGCATCTAAAATACTCTAATTCTTGTCTCCTCTCCAAGCAAAGCCTTTACTAGGCACAGAGGTTATTCCAAAGTACAGGAGCTGCTCCCTGTGTATCATCTATTCAGAAGAGAGCTCCGATTGCTTGGTTCAACTATGCAAGGTTGGGAAGGCAGCCACATACAATTGTGCCAAGTCTTTGCAGAGCACATTTTTCCATGCAGATGCTTTTTATCCCACTGAATAAGTAATTCAAGGCTCCAGGGGAGTCTGAGACACACTGCTTATTATTAATGTGCTCTAGCCACCCCTTTCTAGACCTTCTGAACTAGAAGCCGGAGATGATATCAGTGTTGTTGCAAGGCAAGAGACCACACACAAAGTAAAGAAGGCAGGTGCAGTTGAGGAAGGAAATTCAACCTTGTGTACCAGGTCAGAGTAAAAACCTGTGTGTACCAATGGGAAGCAAGGGGATGCATTGATACTGAGCTGTACTGATGCAAAGAGGTTATTTTCACCTGTCTAGGAGCTGGGTTTCTCCCTTTTCACATCCAAACACTTGCTGGGAAATTACAAACAATTCATAAATGGAGAAGAGGCTTGATTTGGAATGTTTGCAAATTCAGCTCTTGCAAAGCTTTCTCCCCTTTGTATCTTTGTTATGCCATTTTCTCTGCTCTGCTGCTTCTGTTTTCTTTGTCTGCAGAGTCAGGTAGAGATACCTGAGCTAACTTTAATGAGCTGGGAATGCCAGCAGCTGAGTATCAGCAGCCAAGCATGCCAGACATGCTCCCTCATTTCAGTAAGAGAAAAAAGCCTGTCCTTTACTTCCAAATAAGTCTTGATAGCATAAAGCTTGAGGGACATGATTTGTCTCTGCAGGTTTCCCAGATCAGGCTCTGCTTGGTCTCTCACTTCCTCAACCACGTCCGGTCTCAGTCTCGCATGCTCACACCTTCATTTTTGTCTCTTTGAGGACATGCATGACAGTAGAGCTAAGAATACTTTTGGCCAAGAGCTTCAAAGCTACCACAGGAGACAGATGCATCATTCTTACTGAAGTTCATGGGAGCTCTGTGTCTAAATTCTCCATGCTGCTTGGAGAGTTTCTTTGTAGTGGCTGATTTACCAATACCACTGGAGTACTGCGATCCAAATAGCATGCACGATCAACGATATCAAACTGATGAGCTGCTGATATTTTCTTGGATGCTTGTCTGACTACGACTTTGGGCTGCCCTGTGTAGCCTGGCATGGCCTGGCTTTGTGCTGTCCTCTGCCCTTCCTGTCCCCTGCCTCACCTGAGCTGCCCTCTCTGCCTACCTGCATGCCAGCTTCTGCTCTGGAGGAAGATCCTCCCTTTGCCCAGCAAAGCCCTAGTGCAGAACTGCTGTGCAAGGGGAGAGCTGTAGGATCAGAGTATCCTGGGAATGGAAAAGTTCTTTTGAGGTGATCCCACCTCCTTGTGCTGCAGTCCCTGTTGCTGTGTAGAGTCCCTAAATGATCTTGGTCTCATGGGGAAAAAGGGGCATGGACAGACTCGTGCCTCACTTGCAGGAGACTGTGCAGATGGCCTCACTCCTCCCAGAGGTTCAGTGGTGTTTTGATGCCTTTTTTGGTATAAGTAAGAGCTTGGCATAGTATTGTCCATCACTAGTCTGTATATAATTAAAGTGCTTTCAGTTTTCTAACTGCTTTACCTGTGCATTAGTCATACAGTCATTATATCTAAAACAGCTGGAAGATGTGTTTGTTAGCATCACTGATCCTTTATGGTTTTCAAAGACTCCATTTTATTGAGAATAATAAAAGTAGAATTAGGATGCAAGTGTGTCTGGTCTTGGTTTTATGCATGGATTTAGTGAACACCGTGTGCTGCTTTGTATAAAACCCCTTGTAATGCGGTACTAACAAGAATAATACTAGTAGGAAAATTTAAAGGGAACAAATCCTAATTTTTCCATTAATAATATGTGGAACCTGGTCTGGTATTTCTCTTCTTTCAGGTCATCATCCTGAGTTAAGTTTCTTCCAGATTTATTTTCACACACAAAAAAATATCTTCTAGGCATTTTATGAGGACTGGAGAGAGAATTATCTACATTTCTTTAAATGCTTTTTTTCTGCTGTTTGGAACTAAAGGACAAGCCTTTATAGTCTGCAGTGCTAGAGACCTGAAAATCAAACCAACTTTGATTTTGCATTTTTCCTCATGTTTGGACAATGCAAAATCTCCTCCTCTCCTGTCCAACAACAATAAAAAAACCCAAAACAATCCCCAAACAGAGAGTATGGCTATGAGAAAAAGATTTTCCTTTGAACCTCTTTTCTAAATATATCACTCTCTCCTTATATTGTGATGACTTTATTAATGTTTTTTTCTGCATTTTTCCTGTTTGTTTTTCCACTTAATCTCAAAGCTGTTTAGATTGGCAGCTGTTTCAAATGTCTTATATGGTAAAGATGTGGGAAAGAGTTCCGTAAGAAGGCAACTGGAAATGCTGCATGTTTGTGGAAGCATTCTAGGTTTTGTTGAAGGCATGCTACTGCCAGCCTCCAGAATGACGCCCCAAGGGAATCACAGCTGTATCAACAAGGCACTTATCTGTGCCTGAGGCCTCAAATGCTACAGACATTGTGAAATATATTTGCTTTCTAATAAGCTTTTGCTTTGGTTTTATATATGCAGAAAAGCTGCAACAGAAAATGTCATGGGTTGATTTAGTCAGTGCTGTATTATACATTGATACAAATGGTTATTTGGCTGCAGAAAGGAAAGGTTAGTTGGATGTCCCAGGGAAGGGACAGACTGAAGGTGACCTGGGCATGTTGAAGATGGGATATTAATGTGTGACTGTTCTGTAACTTTAAGCCAACAAATTTTTTAGCCTTTGAGTCTCTATAACTACTATCCAATTAAGCTGGTTGCCCCTCTTCTGTAGGTATGAGGAGAAGATGCATGTTTAAGGTATCCTCTGTCATGGAAGTGAAAGTGTAGTAGCTGGAATTAAACCTATTTATTTGTTTTGTAGATGATTTACTGGAAAGTTACTATATATGGTTATTGTTCTGGGAAATGTCACTATTGCGTATTGTCAGAGACCAGCCCATTTTGAGATTGAAACGCCCTGAGAAAATTGAACTACATTTGAAGTTGGCCCTGCTTGGAGCAGAGGGATGGACTAGGTGACCTCCAGAGGTCCCTTCCATCCTGAATTATTCTATGATTCTGTGGAAGGTTCCCCAATTTATTCAGGGATGTTATCCTGTAAAGCCTCCATCTGGCCATGTGTTAATCTTGGACTGCATTGGCCACACAGAGAACATCAGCCTCTCCCATGCTAAATCTGGCAGGTAAAGAGAGAAAAGTTACAGTATGTGTGCAAACCATGTGGCCATACTGCATCTTCTAGGTAAATCTCGAAGGATTAAAAATGGTAAAAAAGGAATTTCTCTGCTCTGAGAACAAAGCCATCAAGAAATGTGGTGATCTGGCTTTGCTGGAGAAAGCAGTGTATGATGGGGCTTCATTATTTTCCACATGATCAAAGATCACATGAAAGGTCAACAAGTGATATTCACTCAGCATCACTTTAACTCTATAAGTGGTAGTGGATTAAAAACATTCTGTTTTTTCAGCTGCAGTGATAGAGAAAGTGTACAGGATGGTGGCTTGGAATAGAAATGGAGCATCCAGCATTTATATCTGGCACATAAAATGACAGAAAAATAATGACTTTGGAGAAAAACCTCTCCTATCCGAAGCTGAAAAGCTGTAAACTCACAGCTCAAAGTAAAAACAATGGCTATAAAAGTCTCTTTCCCATTGTTGTAAGAGACTGACTGTAAATTCCCTGACAAGGGGCAGAAGGCCCTCCAAGCCTTCAATGGAATGCCTCAAACACTCACAAGGAAATAAATAATGCAGGCCTGACGTTCAAAGAACTGATAAGACTAACACTTCAGGCGCCTGAAAGCGTGGGAAAACTGTCTTGTGAAGACAAGAAAGTTCTGCCACTCGTGTGGTGAGCTTGCTAGTTCTCAGTTCTCAAGGCCATTGTGTCCGATGAGTGACCTTTGCTTCATTATCCACGAAATGCATATGAAAGTTCACACCCCTGCATATGCTAATGAAAATTATAGAGATCATGCTAAACATGTATGACTATGGCACTCGTCTCTCCACCCAAATCATGCTACACGTCACCTGGGAGAAGGGAGAAACCTGAGATGAGGCTGTCTTCAGCAAGGGAGGTGGGCCATGCTAATTCAGCAAACATAAAAGGGGAACATAAGTGCCCCTGGAGAGGGAACAAGGGAGAAACAAAGAAGATCATGCCTGGGAAGATTTTTCCCAAGAAAGAAGACCGTACCTGGGAAGATTTTTCCAAGAAAGAAGAAGAATATGCCTGGGAAGATTTCCCGAAATAGACTCTGGAACCAGGACCGGTGATCTCTTTATCTCTGTCTTTTTCTCTGTCTTTTCCTTTCTGTGTCTCTCGATTTCTCTTTTCTCTTAGAATTGTTAAATAACGACCTTAAGTACAAGTACCGCTTGCCATAAGTTGTCCTATACCTGTTGTTAAGTAACACAATGCATACCTCACCATTTGCCATAATTTGTCATTATACCTAACCGATTATCGTGGACTTGTTAAGACCTATACTGATCATTTTGGGAAACTAATAAATGTTTGTATACGGACCTTGAGATTTATCTCACCTTAGTCTGCGCCATTGGGGATTTACGAATCTGAGTCACTTACCCTCCCTCTTTCCTGAGTGGGACGTGACAATGATATTTGCTGATTTATGGTGAGGTATAGGGATCTTAGCTGCTGTTTAATAGATTTGACACAGCTGCATAACTGTGAAAAATGTCATGTCCTGAATCTTCTTTTTTGCTCATTAGATTTTGTGGGGACAAAATAAAATGTCCTGCAATAGTAGATAGGAAGGGAGCATCTGCCTAAATTAGGCAGGTTCACAGTCCCATTAATTCCTTTTCTGCTCAGTTGAATGCTTGGTATGTTGTAGTAGACTCTTAACAAAATGGGACAGAAGAGCACTCCCCAAGGAACTAGATAAATATGACACTCAAAGAGAAGCTTTAAAAAACTAATGGGAATTGTCTATTTGTTTTCTTTAAACTGTTAAACACCATCAGTTGTTACTAATGGGTGATTAATAAAGACAGTCTAAATTACCAATAAAATAGTACATGTGTCATCCAATAAAGCTAGCGCAATAGATGTGCAAGTGCAAAAACAAATCAAAGGCTTTTCAGTCTGTGTGACCATTGCTATGGAGCAGAAGGGACAGGGAAGGCACAGGTGACAGTAAGAAAAGGAGGAATTCCTTTCATGACAATGGCAATTGTCTTCATTTTTATAACATGATAAATATTTTTCTTTGGTTAACAGAACTTGCAAAACTAGGAGAGTTAGATGTCTTTGGAATTCCCTGTTCCACAGTATGTGTCCACACTAAATATTTTTGTGTGTGTGTTGATGAGGTGGTTACTTCAAATGTAAATTGCCATTCATTTGTATTGTAGAGTAGGTCACACTTCAGTCTCTGAGAAAACTTTATCTAAGACAAGATAAAGGTGGACATATGATGAAGAGGGGAAATGTTATTCAAGTGATGGAAATGAGACCAGGATGATTTATGTGAGAAAGGAGGTTGGGAGGAGGACTGGAAGGAGATTGATAAACAGGGTATGGGTGATATTGTCAAGTGGTGTAAGTGGTGTAAGAGTATGTGAAGCCAATGCTGAGAGGAACTGAAGGACATTCTCTTTGGTTCGTTTTCATTTTCCCAGTACTTAAAGCTTAAAAAAACCTAAAGCTTTCTAATTAAAAGAAAAAAAAACACCACCACCACCATCAACTTTCAGTGATGATCATGGAGTTGATGCTGAATTTGATTGGGTCCATTATTAGCAGTTTTTCATCCACCAATACCCCCAAGTCCTTCTCGGCAGGACTGCTCTCAGTCCACTCATCGCCCAGACTCTATCCATGTTTGGGATTGCCCCGANTGCAGGTCAGTGTCAAATGCTTTGCACAAATCCCAGGTTGATGGTGTCCATTGCTCATCCATTATCCATCAATGCTGTAACCTTGTGATAGAAGGCCACCAAATTTGTCAGACATGATTTGCATTTAGTGAAGCCCTGTTGGCTGTCACCTATCCCCTCCTTATTTTCCATGTGCCTTATGAGAGTTTCCAGGAGGATCTGCTCCATGATCTTGCCGGGCACAGAGGTGAGACTGACTGGCCTGTAGTTCCCTGGGTCTTCCTTTTTTCCCTTTTTGAAAATGGTGGTCATGTTTCTCCTTTTCCAGTCAGCTGGAATTTCACCAGTCTGACATGACTTTTCAAATATGATGGATTAAGTGGTACATTTTTAGAAGAGCAACTGGAGGAAACTACATATGTTAGTTTGGGACCAGTAATCCCACTTAATCATCTGGATTCCTTCAGAACCTTTTTTGTTTTACAAAAGTCTTTTCCAGATGTTATGGGCCAGGCTCTGGTTTTAAATGCTTGGCAAGACAAGGGAGTTCTTGCATCAGCTCTTGGAGATACTTTATTTTATGAAGTTTATGCATAGAGGAAGATTTACCATGGAAGATTTGGGCCAAGAAAAGGCATTCTCCTGCTGCAGTGTTTAGCCCAGATTATGCTATTCTTCATCACCCTTAAGATGTTGGAGCACTGAACGCTATCTGCAGGCACACAGGGCTGGCGGGAAGCACTCCCTCACCTTCCTAAACTGCAGGTGAACCTACACAGGAATGATCTTAACTTGATACACCACTACCTTTCTTCCAGGGCCCCATCCTGTGCCTGCAGCCATCTCTGTGTAGAAGGTAGCAGCTGGTTAATAGTGCAGAGGAACAGTACACGATTGTTTAGGACAGGAAGCTACAATATCCACTTGCAAGAATGGTATTGCTTTTGAGCTGGAACAGGGCCAGGACAGTTGATTCCAGCTGGTAGGAACAGCTGCAGCTGTGAAGGCAGTCAAAACTAGGCTGGCTGCACAGAGGGAAAGGAGAGAGACGGAGATTGCCAGCAACCTTCTGAATGCAGAAGTGTGCAGGGGAGGACCCTGCCCAGATGCCTCATCCTCCCTGCTCCCCTTCATGGCCCTCGGGGAAACCTGCTGAGGAGATGGCCAGAGACTGCAGCCAGCCCCAGCCCAGGACTTCTGGCATTCAGAGGACTCTCCAGAGCTTTGCCTGGACTCCAGCTACCCCATGCTGATCCCCTGCTTGCATCCACCCTCTCATTCCCTTTTGTTCAGCTTCTTCAGCCCAGTGTCACTCCACTCTTATCCCTTTGCCTACCTCTTTTTACAGCATCTTTCTCCCTTTCATCAGCTAAACCTTCTGGACAATCTCCCTCTCCAATGCCAAGGAACTACTGTTTTGTTTATGTTGTGCTGTCCAAAGGCTTGTGTGTTTCCCACCCCTAGGTCTCTGTTTGGATCATAAACTCCTGTGGGGCCAGTCTGCTGTTCTCTTGGTGCAGCACCTAGCACAAAGCCTCATTCTCAGTTGGTTCTTAAAGCATAATGAAGGTTATAAGTAACAACAAACTTTGCATTGTGATATTTTCTTGGGAATGCAGTTGTAGATGGAGCATGCTGGCTTAAACACACACCGAAACCTAACTCTGTGGTCAAAGGATTTTGCTATATTTGATACTAAAAGTCCCCTAGGATAATGACTGACTGCATGAATCCAATATACAGATTAAACACAACTGTTTAAACAGCTATTTTTTTTAACTTGAAATCCCTATTTGAAAAACTTAACAGAAAAAACATGGGACAAACAGGTATCATGCCACTCTGACACAACAGTGGCTTGATTTTTGGCTGGGCTGTAAAACCACAGGTTTTGCACACTCAAAACTTTCCCAGGTTTTCTCCATCTGCACTTAAGTTTTCCAGGGTTGGTTTTGCAAGTAAAGAGGTGTGTGTGACTTTTGAAAGTGTTAGAATGCTTGGGAGGTCTGCCAAGCTGTCTAATGCAATCTGCCACATGCAAGCATGGAAAATAAAAATGCTTTTCCCTTAGAAAAATCTCCTGTATTGCCTAGAGGCTCCTGGTGCTCAAGATTGCTTTGTGCCACCTTGCTGTGCGCCAGAGAAGGCTGTGCTCACATGATTGCTTCTCCTTCCCCATAGTGCCAGGTCTTGAATTAGCTCATGTAGCTTGTGTAAGGACAGCTCCTTTACCCTTTGGCTCTCTTGAAGTATCATGTTGGGGAGCTGGAAACTTGATACGGTTTCCTAGTGCTCAGGTTTTTTTAATTCACCATAGTCTTGATGAAAAACACTTTGATCTTACCCAGCTACCTTAGCCTGGTTTAAATTAAAGGAGAGTTTTGTGAAGAGTGCCAGAAGTATTTACAGCATCTGGTGTAGGCAACACAGTTACAAAAGTTATAAAAGAGGTAGGCAAAGAAATAAAAGAAAAAGCACGCTTAATCTAATCACAGCAAGCACATATCTAACAGGATCTTTTGGGTTTCAGCTGACTTATTGCCTCAAAACCCTTGTCAGGGTTTTTGCTGCCTTTTGTATCTGCAGCTCAGGGAGAGCTCTTCAGAGTCAGTCCTGTCCTCAGGGAACGGATCAGCTCTTGTAGCAGTTCTCTCTTGAAGACTTCCTTTCACTATCACTTTTCCCCTCACTCTCAGGTGGAGCCAGCTTTATGCTATGTCCTCCATGGGTTTGACACTGCTCAGATGGGAGCTGTGGCCTTAGTGCTTTCTTTTGGTGGCAGAACTGAAAACGTGTATGTTGCTGTGGCTCACAGTTTCCACCCACCATGCGTTTTCTGCCAACTTTTATAGTAATAAATGTACTTGCTCAAAACCCGTAAACAGGCATTGGATCATCCTGTCTGGCAGCATCATACAACTGCAGTAAATATTATGAAAATCATCAAAAAGATTATTTATGACATTTCTTGATCCACTGTCCTGATCCATGGTCAAATTGAATAGTTTTCCTGTTAGTTAAATATGCCCAATAAATATGAAAAAATGTAAGAAATCAAGATAAAGAAATAGCTTGGAAGGTTCATTGCTTTAATGTATATTCTGGGACGTACTGTAGTTTTTTCAGTTTTTGAGTACGTAGTTGGTGAAAATGTCCATTGATACCTCTTTGTCCAGATCTCATTCCCCATATTCTTTGCTACATGTCCTGATGCCTCACTCAGGAGCTGAGACTGCCCTTACAGAGTGGAAAGACATGACTCCTTTTCCAAATGCAAGGCTGTAACCCTCTTGTCCTCTACAGTGAGCTATGAACATAAAATCTCTCTCAGTTCAAGTAAGAGTTTGTTCTACAGCTGGTGGAATTGACCAAGTTCAGTCACTAATTTATAGAAGTTTGTAGAAATGACCTGATAACACACTGTGACCCATTAGGTACCTATGTCAGCACAATTTTTGGGAGAATCCAGAGCAACCACTTCCATGAATGGAGCCTAATTTTTAGACTAAGAATAGAGATCTTTTTTTAAATGTAGACATTCTGCTGTTCAGAGGACCACGCACCTACAGACACTCCAGAAGAAATTCACTATACTGTTGAATTTACAAACACGAAGTCCAACTAGTGATTCTCCAAAGATTTGGTTACTACCCTTTCTGCAGCTTGACACATGGCTGAGAGCACAGCAGAGAGCTTGCTGTTCATGGACACCTCCTGTCCCTTGCTGATTGCATGGCATGGGCAAAAGGCATTGGTGGGAGCATGGAGGATCCCTCCTTTGGATCACTTCTTTCCTTAGTTTTAAACAGTAATTATGAAATTGAATCACAACTGTTTACATGCAAATAAAAATATAGTAGTAGAAATTAATAACGGTAAACCATTTTGTTTAAGTTCATTCAACATCAAAGCTGAAATTCAGTTCAGCCTGCTTTGTGTATTTAGTTTCAGGGATCAATGGGAGACTGCTATTTGTGAAAACTCATATGTATGAATGATACATTGGCTTGCCTTTTTAAAATGACTGCAAAAACACACATTATATAGCAGTCAATGGTAATGTTTTGGAATTCATCCTAGAATGGATGCATACAAAGTTGTCTAAGTGGGTAAGAGAAACCCTTCACAATCCATATTCTAGCACTACAATGTGAGCTTTTAAATTATGTATTTACAAATGTAATTCCAAACTATTAGCTGCTCAAATGTTATTTGCTGAAGAAATTTTTCCCAAAACATGAGCCAGCTTGTTCTGGTGGGTGCACAAATGAGCAGGGAAGAGCAGCAGAGGGTGTAGGGAATAAGCTGCTGGGGCACTGTGGGCCCACAGGGCACAGAGTGTATATTGGTAGAGGAAGAAACAATAGGTAACTGACTGAATTGTTGCAAAATGTGGACTATTTAGATATTACCTTATGAATTGTTTTCTTGTGTGTACCATAGAATAACCTGATAGTGAAATATTGGCTTTAAATTAGATCTATTTTGATCCAGTCTTCCAGCAACATAGCATAAAACAATATGGGGTGGAAACAGCTTCAGAACATACTGTAATAATAAACACCTAAACCACATGTATTTACTTGAGAAACACTTTCATTTCAAAAGACTCATAAACCTGTCACTGTAACATTTCTGGGTTTCACTGAACATGCGTGCAGAAAATATAATAAAATGGTAATCTAAGTGGGTTCTTTGTGTTTAGGGAGAATGTTCTTTTTGGTCTCATTGTTCGAGCAGAGTGATGCCATTGTTCATTACCTATCTGTGAATTTCTCTGAAATGCCTCTCTGTGAATGTAATTAACTAAGGACTGAATTTCCGCAGTTTGCTAAGAATAAAAAAGGCCAGTATTAATTATTTGTTCTTTGCTATTCACCAGTCAGTTTTCTTCTGGTTTAATATATATTCATTTTTCAGCAAGGGAGGTAGTCTGTTGACAGATTGGTTCTGTGAAGGGCTCTTGCAACAGTTGAGAAGATATCTATCCACTGGCATCTTTTCCTTGTAATGTTTGCTACCCATCCACAGCTAGCAGCAAAACAGTCAAAGGAATAAATCTGTAAAAAGCAGAGTGCCTGTAAACAGCTCACA
>VXBH01008600.1:0-12723 GCA_013400035.1 Rynchops niger | reverse complement strand
ATTCTGTGAATGGCTTCATACAAACTGACCTGCATCTGCTTCCCTACAATCTGTAGCATGGGGGCTGAAATTAAAAGCACGGCTCCAAACATGAACCCGTTGTCCACCTTTCCGCTGCAGGCTGCCTTATGCCAAGTATTTCTATAGACCACTTTTGATCATAGCTCTCCACAGCACTGTTCTTGGCAAATGTGCTAAACTTAAAAGAGCAAAGGGGTGAAAGCTGACGGGACAGTGCAGAGCAGTGTTGTGTATGGTCTTTGGGCTGAAAGATGCTGCACACTTTGCTTTGACAATGCGCATAGTCTGTAGGTCTGGTTTTTTCCTCATTTGTTCTTGATGAAAGCTTTGCAAGCTTTAATTTTCCATTGTGCTTGAAAGGAAGGAAATGCATATCTGTGCTCTGAAACACAGTAACTGGGAACTGATTTAAGTAAACTTTCATCAGCTTTTTTTTTTTTCCTTTGGTTAAACTTGAGGTGCCTTAACACCAAATGTATTTGATGGGAATTATGCCTACTGGTTATTCTAAATTCTTTTAGCTCTAGATTCAAGCTTAATATATTTAATTTTAGTGCACCAAATTTTGCTTAAAAGTCTACCTTGACAATTCTCTCTTGATACTAGTTTGAGATTTTAACATTTTGTGTATTTTCTTGTGACTTATGTTTCCAGTGGCTTTTAGAGGAAAAACTATAGGTGCACTCCTCAAAAAAAACTTTTCTTTTCTTTCCAAGAAAAACAAAAGCAAGGGCTAAAACCCATTGACAGAGAGGAATGGAATTGTAGATTTGACCTTCTCTGCGAAGTAGCAGCAAAAAGACTCTATCTTTTGTAATGTTGATCTGGGAAAACGTCCTGGACTTAATATTAGGGACCATAGTTAACAAACCATATAAAACCAGTACTCTACCTGACCTGTGTGGAAGGGGCCCATGAGCTGTCCTGGACTGGTTCCAGCCAACTCCAAAACAGGTGAAAACAGCCCATTGCAGACCAGAACTCTAACTGGTCAGAGCAGCACACAGTACCTCTGCTCAAACATATTTAAGAAAAGGTGTCAGCTGCTAGGGACAGGAGTCACAGAAAGGAGACACAGAAGGGCACACATAAGGACAAACATGGGTGGATACATGTGAGGACGCAGAAAAGGAGACATGAGGAGTCACAAAAAAGGACATGAAAAGGTAACATGGGGCAGGAGGCACAAAAAGATGTGTGAGGACAAGTAAAAGGAGACACGAAAGTAAAGATGTGAGGAGATATAGGAGAAGTGAGAGGAGATACAAGAGGACATGCAAAAGGAGATGTGAGGAGGTAGATGAAGAGATGTGTCTGGAGACATGGAAGGGTACGTTGTTGGGTTCATGGCTTGAGATGCTCTCTTGGAAGGAGGTGCTCTTTGCTGGAGGACATACCCTTGAGGGACTGCAGCCCATGCTGGGGCAGGGATACCCCTGGTAATCTGCGGCTTGTGGATGACCCACACTGGGACAGGGACACTCCCGAGGCACTGTGGCCCATGGAGAACTTGTGCCAGGGCAGGTACACACCAAGGGACTGCAGGCTGTGGAGGACCCATGCTGGAGCAGAGGAGCAGTAAGAAGCAAAGACCAGTGGGGGAAAAGTGAGATGCAAGGATCAGCTAAAAGAAACTGTTACGCACTGACCCATAGCCTCCTGTGCCGCCTCCTGTTGCCTCATCAAAGGAATTGGGACAAACTGAGTATAACCCACAATGAAAACAAGGGAAGTTGAGACTAGGAAGCAGAGAGGACAGGTGCTGGACTGCAGATGAGCCTGGGTAAAGAGGAGGAAAGGTGTTTCCCAAAGTATTTATTTAATTATTTCTCAGTATGTGAATCAGTAATTGAAAGTTTATGTTAATTTGTAATAAATTCAATTAAGTGAAATTCCCCAAGTCAAGAATGTTTTGCCTATGGCAGTACATTCATTATGCTGGGATGTCACGTGGGTTTAGCAGTGACGTGGCCAAAGAGTACAAACCCCATGTGGCGCAAATCTGGGTGGAGTTTCCCCTCTCCATGTGTGAAACTGGCATACCCGTATATCACTGCGTTAGTGCGTTTTCCCAAGTACAGCTTTCTAGAGAAGGGCCAGGATCAGACGGTTGCAGGCATTCACGACTGATGATCTTTGAACAACTTGTGCAGGCAAAAGCCATAGAATAGATGTGGTTTTATTTGCAAACCCTTACATTCAGGCTGTAGAAGTTTTATTGTGGGGCGAAGCTGGAGTAAACGTTTGCCGTTGATGTGCTTTTTCTGCGGGGTGGAGTTGCATAGCTGTCTCTCCTCCCCCACACCCAAACTTTTTGCTGGTGCAGTACTACTAGCCTATTAGTAACTCTGCCGTGTACTCCCATGTGTAATGTGGTTAAAAAAAAAAAAAAATCTCACTCCCTCGCTCTTCTTCCTTCCAAATATGAGTGGAGTGATAGAGAGAAAAGGGAGAGAACAGAAGGAGAGGAGATGGCTGGGGCTTGCCATTTCTTGCATATGGAAAGAAAGTGTGTGTTACCCTCTTAGAGGCTCAAGGAAAGCAGAGGGCACGCAGGGGGAGTGCAGCTCACTGTGATGGGGCTGTTCCCAGGCATACCAATGCCTGGTGCTGTTGGCCAAATGATGTGTCATTTTCTACAGGTAGAGTAGAAATGCTCCAAAGCGGTCTCTCTGAGAGAAGATGTTTTGAAAAATCATAGGATGATAAGACTTTTGTTCCCATGGGGGAAATAAATTGAGAGATAAAAAAATCTCAGTGGCGATTTTTCTTTTTTTCGTCTGAAGAATGATTAATCTGAAATGGAAAATTCTGTTCTGTTATTAAGCTAACCCATAGCTATCTGTAGCAGGCATAATGTAGTTCTCTATTACATTCTGCACGTTTGGTTTGTCTCATAAAACTTCTGTTTTGACTGTTGGAGTGTATTCATTTCATTTCTTTTAAATTATGCAAACTTTTACCAAAAGGGAAACAGGGATTAAAGAAGAGAAGGCGCTAAAATGTTTTGCATCTTTCAGACGGGTTTTTGTTTTTCTTTAAAGACTATATTCATTGTGAAACCTTACTGTTTTTTCCTTTATTAAGAGCCTGGCACCACTTCGACTATGCAGTCTTTGAGAAAGGCATTAGCCCATTGATGACAACGCCCTTCAATTAGACTATGCATTGATACACCTTATTTTAGAATGTAAAAAACTGTTGGACTTTCTGGGAGTTAAACTCAGCTCTACTTTTCCAGCTACTGCAACATTATCTCTTTATGGTTAAATACACACTTTGGACTTCAGAGATCTAAACTTGGAGGCCGGCAAGGACAGTCACACTAAGCTTGTAAAAGCAGAAGTAGCACTGTGCATCCCAGCTCAACTGCCTGGTTGGTGTATAGGTGTCCCCCTACACTTGAGCGTAGTGCTAGAGAGGGTCTGGCTCTGTGGGTGGAACAGGTGGGAAAAGAAGAGAATGTGTCTTTTAAAGATGATGGCTGTACGGAAGGCTTAACAGCTGTAATGTTCAATTCTCTTCCACAAAGTCTAGTTTTAAATGGTGAAAGAAGGGAAAATATTATTTTATTTATTTTTCGTGAAGGAAAGCGTTAAGTACTCTAAGTCTAGCAGCTTAAATATAAAAGTAAGAGCATGATCGAGAACAGAGGTGCCGTGTGAAGGAACATAGTAAACACTACTATGCTGTGGAGCTTTGTAGCAAATATGGGATACAGGGTGGTTATTGAGGAATAAATGGAAGGGAAACAAATACCATTCTGTGAATATGGGAGCTGACACCTCTTGACAGGAATAGATGATAGCACTGGGGTTTTAGATGAGTTCTCGGTTTTAGGCAGGTGGTTCTCCTCTGGGGAAATGAAACACCTCAGAAGCAGCTGTCCCACTCGCTGTTGGGTGTCAGGATCATTAGTATGGTAGCAAACTGGAGGGCAAAAGAGAATCTAAAATCCTAGTACGAAGGATTATTCTTGTACATGTCTGATTTGAAAATGACTGATGAAGATAAAATGAAATAAATGCTGTATTTCCTTGCAAGTGGCAAGCACAGTAGGGATCCAGGGAAGTAAGGGTCAGTAAGGGGGAGGTTTTGTTTTTGAAGAAGAGTAATCTTTGCTAGAGGACGATATATCATACCAGATCCAACAGCCTGAGAGGTGAGACTGCTGCTCTCCTGGTGAGGTGAGACATGTCCAGACAGTAGTGAGACTGAAGATGTATTCAGCAGGCACATGCAGACAAAGCACACATATACTTTACATATATATGTACATATACATGACTGGCCACACAGATCACAGGCAGACACTTAGAGCACCCGTATGAATGTAGGCATCATCAACAGCCTCATCCTGCTCCCCTCTCTGGCTGGACAGGATGGAAGTCCACAAGTGAGAGTATACATGTACAAGGTGAGTCGCTTGAGCAGCTGGGCTTAGACATTCAGCCCAGTAGTTGCCCCTAGTTCTCAGTCTCCCCAGTTGCTGGCATCTGGACATACAAGTCCCCAAGGCTGCAGTCCTACTCCAGCTGCTGGTACAAATGGTCAAATACTCACACACAGCTGGTCAGGACTTTCCATGTCCCATAGCTGATGCCCCTGTGCTCTCGCTCTTACGGACACACAGGTGCTCTCACGTCCAGACCTGGTGTTAGGGACCCACTCACGCTCTTGGCTCCCAGGCTGCTTTGCATACTCGCAGGCTGGTCCACTTGNGGAGGTTTTGTTTTTGAAGAAGAGTAATCTTTGCTAGAGGACGATATATCATACCAGATCCAACAGCCTGAGAGGTGAGACTGCTGCTCTCCTGGTGAGGTGAGACATGTCCAGACAGTAGTGAGACTGAAGATGTATTCAGCAGGCACATGCAGACAAAGCACACATATACTTTACATATATATGTACATATACATGACTGGCCACACAGATCACAGGCAGACACTTAGAGCACCCGTATGAATGTAGGCATCATCAACAGCCTCATCCTGCTCCCCTCTCTGGCTGGACAGGATGGAAGTCCACAAGTGAGAGTATACATGTACAAGGTGAGTCGCTTGAGCAGCTGGGCTTAGACATTCAGCCCAGTAGTTGCCCCTAGTTCTCAGTCTCCCCAGTTGCTGGCATCTGGACATACAAGTCCCCAAGGCTGCAGTCCTACTCCAGCTGCTGGTACAAACGGTCAAATACTCACACACAGCTGGTCAGGACTTTCCATGTCCCATAGCTGATGCCCCTGTGCTCTCGCTCTTACGGACACACAGGTGCTCTCACGTCCAGACCTGGTGTTAGGGACCCACTCACGCTCTTGGCTCCCAGGCTGCTTTGCATACTCGCAGGCTGGTCCACTTGATCTTTGCTAGCCGTTGCACAGTTGTGCACCCACAGTCACTCCAGTTGCTGGCACCATGGACACGCACCTCTGACCTGTGGTCTGACCCCAGTTGCTACATTCACACCCTGATATGCAATTCACCCATGAATTGAAAGCCCTCACCCAGAAAAGAGTCAGAAAGGAATTTAATAAGAAGACAGGAGAGACTCTGCTGATCAGGTGCAGGTCATGGCCAGACAAGTGTATTGACCAGCAAGCTATTTACCTATGTCTGGCCCTTGTAATCCCCTTACACCTCTATTTTTCCACTCTTATTCCTCCCAAAATCATCTAAACCCCTCCCTTGCCATGCCTTTGGTTCCTTCGCTAAATATCTCATAGTAAGTCCAGTGCAATTTCAGGCTGTTCTTCCCCTGCACCCCATAATATGTCCCACCCCTAGGCAGTGGCTCCCTTGGTCTGAAAGGTGATCTGGAGAGCTGATTCTGGTGACTCGTGTGGTGGGTTTCATGCCTGGACACTGGGACAGCCCATACAAGGTGCTGATTCTTCCAGAGTCCTTGATCTGGAATCCTGCCTGACACTGTGCTCCTCTGGGCTTGGGCAGATGGGTCTTTGATGGGCTAGTGGACCCTGTGATGGGCCTGGGAGTAGCCCTGCAGGGTGTATTTGGGCTTCCCTTCCTGCCACTGTGCCTCTGAGCTTTTTCTGTGTGTGCAGATGAGCTCTGTCATATAACGTCACAACCTGAATATGGGCTGTGGTTTCTGATGTGGCCCTGTGGCAGCATGGAGAAGTCAGGATGCTTTTTTAAAGATGACCTAAAGGTGTAATTCAAGCATGCCAGCATAAAGGAGAGTTCAGCATGCGCCTCTCCCATAGTACTGTCCTGAGGCTCGTGGTCTGTTGCCTTCCCTGTCAATGTCTTTTTTCTTCTTTCTTTCTCTTCAGATCACAACGGTTGTCTTGGGAGAGCAGGCTCTGATGGGAGTGAGAGTGCTCAGGATGCCCAACTGCCTGCCAAAACTGACCAGGGTGGTGATGAGCCACAAGCTCAGGGCTCTGTTTATCCTCGCCTTTAAGTTTGTGTCCCTTGCCTCCATCGTGTTGTACTGGAGAATCATGGAGGACCCTAAGGGCAGAGGCCAGGTCTGCAGCTTGCCTGCTGAAATCCGCTGTGCTTACTCTGTGCCTTCTCCTCCCCGCACCATTGCTGGTGGGCCCCCTCATTCCCCAGGGGATGTATTTTTTGTGGAGACCTCTGAGCGAACTAACCCAAGTTACCTGTTCACATGCTCTGTGGAGTCAGCGGCCAGGACACATCCTGGGACAAGGGTTGTGGTGCTCATGAAAGGTTTGGCAAATGGGAATGTCTCCTTACCCAACAACTGGGCATTCTCATTGCTGAGATGCTTCCCCAATGTGGAAATTCGGCCCCTGGACTTACCAGAGCTTTTCTCAGGGACGCCTCTGGCAAAGTGGTACCTGCAGGCTCAGCAGCGCTGGGAACCTTATTTCTTACCTGTCCTGTCTGACGCCTGCAGAATTGCCATCATGTGGAAATTTGGTGGCATCTACCTGGACACAGACTTCATTGTGCTAAAGAATCTAAAGAACCTCACCAATGCCCTTGGTATCCAGTCCAAGTATGTACTGAACGGGGCCTTTCTGTCCTTTACACCCAAGCATGAGTTCATGGAGCTTTGCATGCAGGACTTTGTGGATAACTACAACAGCTGGATCTGGGGACATCAGGGCCCACAGCTCCTAACGCGTGTCTTCAAGAAGTGGTGCTCCATCAGGAGTCTTAGGAACAGTATGAACTGCAAAGGAGTGAGTGCTCTGCCCCGTGAGGCTTTTTATCCCATTCGGTGGCAGGACTGGAAGAAATACTTTGAAGTGGTCAGCTCCTCAGAGCTTCACCACCTCTTTAATAACACCTATGCAGTGCACGTATGGAACAAGAAGAGCCACGGGACAAGGCTAGAGATCACATCCCAGGCTTTGCTGGCTCAGCTGCATTCTCAATTCTGCCCTGCCACATACGATATTATGAAGAAGGACTCTGAACATCAGTGACTCAAGGGTCAGCTAAGAGAGATTGCCCGGGAGCCCACAACTCTCCAGCTGTTCCATAACAAATCAACCTTCTTTTGAAGTGAGGTGGTGGGGGTTGAGGGTAAAAGCCATTTGTGGGGTGTAGGTGAAATCCGTAGCTTCAGCTGATGCCTGTGTGGCTCTTTGTCTTAACTGCGTACCAGCGACATTTTGTTTCTCTGCAGGACCTTTCTTCTGCTCTGCTTGGTCAGGTAGAGAAATCTCAGGAGGGAGCAAGTGCTGGGCCACTCGTGGCAGCTTCCATCAGCCTTTCAGAGGAATAAAGCCTTTTTCTGTGGCTATAAACCTGGAAGAGGTCTTTGTAGAAAGGCATAACTCACTGCCTGATTCTCAGGACTTCTGAAGTGCAGTCCTTAAAGCAACAATAAGATGGGAGAGCAAAGAACAGGAACTGAGGAGAAAGTTAAGGATGTGCTAGAGGAGGTGTCCTAAGAAAAATGTAGAGAAAAACAGAAAAGAAAGGAAGGGCTAAATCAGCTTCTTTTTCTTTTCATTCCCTTCTCTTCTGAAGCCTTTGGTGGAGAAGATTTTTTTCATGTTTGGTTTGAGCAGGGAAGCAGGATGCTGCAGTCTCTGTTCAACATCATAGATGAAAGGATGTGGAAATTTGGTGTGAATCAGAATATGAGAATCTGAGGCCAGCTCATCATTTAGAAGGATCTCTTGTACAGCAATGTTTTATTTTATAGTAGTGGCAAATTAACACCCTGCAATGAGCAGGAGAGCTCATCCAAATCACACCTTAAATTGCACCTGACGCAGGAGAGCTGAACTATCTTTTACACTGAGTTTGTCTCTGTGACCAAGTGTCCATAACTGCATCTAAGATGCACCAGATCTTTCAGGACTTGGATGGCTGTGGAAGGAAAGACATGACATTTCCAAGGTTACAGAGAGCTTGTTAGGGAACCTGTACTGTCTGAATTCAAGTCCATTTATGAGTCATTTATGGTGGACCTCTTCAAGTAGCCTGGAGTACTCCTGCAATTCACTGTCCAGGAGTACAAATCTCTCCTGGGAGGTCTTGAGGAGGGCAGTGGAAAGCTCTACTCTTCTCCTGGTATATCCTGGATGCATTCAGAATTTTGAATGTCTGCAGCTCTCCCAACACTGAACATCTTTAAGAACAAAGATTTTATGGGGAAACAGCAGATCTTCCTGACTGTATAAGCACTCTTCAACATGCTAAGTGGTATAAATGGGGTTTTCACTCCCTACTTTGTCATTATTGTGTGGGTTTTTTCACTGCTTTCTTTAGAAACAGTCACAAAATTGTCAGCCCTGGCCTAGGGTGCAGTCAGTGAGGCATGGTTTCTCCTTCTACTGGTTTCTTCTGTTTTGGGCCCTTTGGGCTAAACAGCAGAAATCTTGGTGAGCTAGGAACCCCTACCAGAGATGGTAAAATGGTAGTTGGTGATCATAAAGGCATAACAGGGGACTGTACTGTGGCAATACCACAAACTGATTATAGGAGTGTTTCGAACCCACTGCAATGAATATCTGGCTGGATGTACCACTGCTTACGCTAGTAAAGAGCCTTTTTTGATAAGTGTTGAGCATAAGCACATGTGGAAAGAAGGCTCTGTGGACCATGACTACATGCTATCTTTGGGACTTGAGCGGAGAGAACAGAGGAAAGCACAGTGTGTGCTACTGATTTGTTATCCAACCAGGTATCACCCCATCATTCATGACCTGCAATCTCTCTGATTTTAGTCTCAATCTGAAGGTCTGGATGTTATCGAATAGGAAACTCCATGAGAAATTGCATTGCTTTTTCCCTGGGTGAAGGGCTACAGCCTCCCTTAGTAGACAGTGCCTGTGCTCTTGTAGATGTAAAAGTGGAAAGCTTGTGCTTAAGTCATTAATTTTCCCACCTGCCTTTCAGAGCCTTATCTAAAGACTCTGGAGTCCAGGGGAGCATTTTGAGAGGCTGTGAAATGACTGCTGGGTTCCTGGGTGCAGAGTTTTATTGTGACTCCTTCAGTCAAGAGCCAGGGAAACAGCTTTCCCTTGAGATGTAAAATAGTTGTCTGTGCTTTCTTCATTGCTGATATGCAGTCAAGGATGATGGGAAGTGGTGAAAAGACACTTAGCTGTTTCTTGCGCTGTCTCCTTTGTCCTTGAGCTCGTGAAGGTTAGCTGGTACACAGGCGTGCAGTAGATCAAGGAGAGAAGCCAGGGGTGTGGATTGGAGATGCAGTATTGGACAGTGCAACAGAAGAGGAGTAAGGAAGGATCTGTACGGTAATCCTGGACCTGGTCTCCTGGGAAGAGACTGAATAATGATTATTTTCTCTGTGCTGGCTGAGAGCTCTCCTATGCCAGGAGTTCTTGTGTTGGGGCAATCTGAGATGTGCGGTAAGTAGTAATGCTCTGTAGGGCTCTTTTGCCCCCGTTGTTCTTCTCCTTGTTTCCTTACAACCAGAAAAGGAAACCCAAAGAAAGTGTACCCCCTCCCCCACCCCACCCCCAATAAGCAAGACTGGCAAACTGGTAGCTACAGATGAAGAGAAAGCTGAGATACTCAAGGACTTTTTTGCCTCGGTCTTCACTGGCAACCTCTCTCCTCACACCTCCCGAGTTGAAGGACTGCAAGACGGGGACCTGGGAGACAAAGACCCTCCCACTCTAAGTGCAGACAAGGTTCGTGACCACCCGAGGAACCTGAACATACACAAGTCCATGGGACCTGATGAGATGCACCCCAGAGTCCTGAGGGAATTGGCTGATGTAGTTGCCAAGCCACTCTCCATGATATCTGGGAAGTCATGGTAGTCAGGTGAAGTCCCTGGTGACTGGAAAAAGGGACACATTGCACCCATTTTTAAACAGGGTAGAAAGGAGGACCCCAGGAACAACCGGCCTGCCAGCCTCACCTCTGTGCCTGGGAAGATCATGGAACAGATCCTCCTAGAAGCTATGCTAAGGTACATGGAGGACAGGGAGGTGGTTCAAGACAGCCAGCACGGCTTCACCAAGGGCAAGTCCTGGCTGAAAAACCTAGTGGCCTTCTATGATGAAGTGACTACATCAATGGACACGGGAAGAGCTATAGGTGTCATCTATCTGGATGTCTGTGAGGCCTTTGACACAGTCCCCCACAACATCCTGCTCTCTAAGTTGGAGAGATATGGATTTGATGGGTGGACTGTTCGATGGCTGAGGAATTGGCTGGATGGTTGCATCCAGAGGGTAGTGGTCAATGGCTGAGTGTCCAGATGGAGATCAGTGACAAGCGCTGTCCCTCAGGGGTCCGTACTGGGACCAGTGCTGTTCAACATCTTCATCAATGACATAGAGGGGGATCAAGTGCACCCTCAGCAAGTTTGCAGATGACACCAATCTGCTGAGGGACAGGATGCCAACCAGAGGGACCTTGACAGGCTCTAGAAGTGAGCCTGTGTGAACCTCATGAGGTTCAACAAGGCCAAGTGCAAGGTCCTACGCTTGGGTCGGGGCAACCACCGGTATCAATACAAGCTGGCGGATGAATGGATTGAGAGTAGTCCTGCCAAGTTGAACTTGGGGATATTGGTGGTAGAAAAGCTGGACATGAGGTGACAATGTGTGCTTGCAGCTTGGAAAGCCAATCATATCCAGTGCTGTGTCAAAAGATTCGTGGCCATCAGGTCAAGGGAGGTGATTCTCCCCCTCTACTCTGCTCTCGTCAGACCCCGCCTGGAGTACTGTGTCCAGCTCTGGAGCCCTCAGCACAAGAACGACATGGACCTGTTCAAGTGGGTCCAGAGGAGGGCCACAAAGATGGTCAGAGGGCTGGAACGCCTTTCCTATGAGGACAGGCTGAGAGAGTTGGGGTTGTTCAGCCTGGATAAGAGAAGGCTCTGGGGAGACCTTATTGTGGCCTTTCAGTACTTAAAGGGGGCCTACAAGAAAGCTGAGGAGTGAGTATTTGCAAGGGCATGTAGCAAGAGGATGAGGACCGATGGTTTTAAACTAGAGCAGGGTAGGTATAACAAAGAATTTCTTTACAATGTGGGTGGTGAAACACTGGAACAGGTTTCCCAGAGATGTTGTTAAGTCTCTGTCCTCAGACAAGATCAAAAGCCACGAGGACACAGGCCTTAGCAACTTGCTCGAGGTGACTCTGCTTTGAGCAGGGCCATTGGTCAAATGATCTGCAGAGGTGCCTCCCAACCCTTCTGTGATTCTGTGAGTAGATGGGGCCTGACCTGAGGCCTGGGTAGCTCCATGGATGGATGAAAGGGCTGGGAATAGCTTAAGGTGCTTTCCAAAGAGCTTCCTCAGTGTTGGTATCTTATGAGTCCATCTGTGGTGCTGCTGGGCTTGGAAGGATTTATGGAGGATAGAGGGGTCTGGGAAGCTACAGAGCAATAGGTGTGACATTTGTTGCAGGCAACTGAGTAGAAACTGTGCTAAACCCTAAACTTAGTGGCTGTATGGTATTTTATGAACACATCAACATGTCCTCTGTAAGGGAAGGCCAGCTGCCGTCAAGCACAGCGATAAGGGGGAACTCTGCCATAAAATGAGGGACGCCTGAATTTGGCAAAGGAATTCAATGAAGTATCTGGCATTAGAGGGAGTAGTGCCAAACGGATGAGGAAATTAATTGGTTGAAAGAGTGTTCCAAGGAGCATTCAGAACTGAAGTCTTGGGATGGGAGGAGGCAGGTCTATGAAACTCTCAGCTCATTTCTCGTGGCAGTCACCCAAGCGGTGTGAGCACTGTGAATTCTTAGCAAAGGAGTAGAAAACAGCAACTAGCTTCCTGCCACAGTATAAAGCTTAAAGTGTAGCGATAATGGGGTGTCAGTTTCCTTCTTTGTTTTTTTCTTCCTTTTTTTCCTGTTTCATTCCTGATTAGATGGGTTCTTCACAGCACAGCCCTATGACCCGTCAGCTGCATGACCCTTCTTTCAGCCAATGTATTAGCTGAATGTATGATGTCACATCCTCCCTGATTTGCATGTTATTGCCATGTGTTTAGACTCCACCTTTACCTTTTCACAAAACGGAAGTGCCAGTCCATAGAGTTACAGGCACTCTCAGAGACAATAACCTCTTGAAAAGCTTGTCCTGCTGAGCAGTGACTTCTGTGGTGCCTTGAAAACAGGGACAGGTGAGTAGTATTTGCAGTTTCTGTGAGTGGGACTTGCAGTTTCAGAGGAAGGTGGAGAGACAGATTTCCTGTGTCAGTTACATGGAACAAAGAACTCTGTCCCCTCAAGTGTGTCCCTGATTTCTCCTCTACAGTTTACCAAG